>BJCO01640793.1:0-13030 GCA_018326465.1 Flaveria floridana | reverse complement strand
CGCGACCAATTGTTTCGCGCGAGATTTTGATTCGTGCGAAATTCCAATTTACCTTTCAAGCGAAATCGCGTAAAAAGTGAAATAACTGCCTATGCGAAAACTAACAATTTCGCACGCGAAAATTCCAATTTTCGTGCACAATCGATTCTCCCAGTGTTTGTTCAAGCGAAAATCACCTCCAATTCACTGAATAAGTTCGATTATACTCATTTTAGTCCAAATTTAATAATTTAGTTCAATTTTAACCTTAATTATAATTAAAGTTCAACTAAAGTCCATTAAATCAGTCCAAATCAATCCAAACTCTCAAAATTTTGGCAGCATAACGTCACCATAGCTTAATCTCAAATAATCAATGATGAATAGCTCCAGAAATGAGTAGAAATCAATCCAAATCTTCTTCAAATCATGGTTCTAGAGCCTAATGCTCTGATACCAATTGTAAAACCGTGAAAATCTCCCAGAAACAATCAAAACACGATCTCAATCATGAGAATGCGGAATGTAAACATGATTGGAATGAAAGAAGAATCGAATTGATATTGTATTGAATAAAAACAACCTATTACAGGTCTTGTGCGAAATCACACTATACAGGAGTGTAAATATGATCAAAAGCTTAATTACAAAACAAAAACTAAACTATTTATACTAAACACACAGTTCTCGCGTGACATGCTTGTCGCGCGGCTAAGCCTTTCGCGTGGATGTCTTCTTCGCGTGGAGACAGCTTTCGCGTGAATCTATCTTTCGCTTGTCATCTTTAGTTTAGGAGTTTGTTGTTTTGCTGAGCCTTATGTAGTCTTCTACACGTTGTGTGTTGATAATTATGATGATCCTGTGTGCTTTCAATATACTAATGAATCGAGTGATGTCTTGCATTTGTTACAAGTCATGTTCGGTTGTATGGCTGATGTTTTTCTCACCTTAGTGCTAGGTGATCTTCTCGTCTTTTTATGACCGGTGATTTTCTAGTTCTATGATTAATGATGGAGTCTTATGTCGGTGTACGCATGTTTGTATTTGTTACAAGCATTTTATTGTTAAGTTAAGATGACGTTACCGGGTATGTTATGTTCAAAGTGAATGCATGCATGTTTTGTGGTGTGTTGATGATTATGATAAACTTGCTTGCTTTCCAATATGCTTTTGGATTAAGTGATGTATTGCATTAATTGCAAGTCATGTTCGTATGTATAGCTGATGTTGTTTGCCTTAGTGGTGGGTGATGTTCTAGTCCTTATGACCGATGATGTCTGGGTCATTGTGTATGGAAATATTCTAGTCTCTATGACTAGTGATGTTCTGGCTCTATAGATGGTGATGGAGTCTTATGTTAGTGTAAGCATGTTTGTATTCATTACATACATTTGATTATGAAATTAAAGTGATGTTACATGGTATGTTACGTTTAGAGTGATGGATATTTTTATGATGTATTATCAAAACCAAGAACTAATTGGGATAATTGATTTTTTAGCATGCATATTAGATTGATACAAGTAAATATGAAAGTTGGATGTCACCTAGGCATGAAGTGAAGGATACCCATTTCTAAAGATATGCATCTTGCTTTTTCAAAGTTATGTGTGGATATCTTACTTTTTATTAGTGAATGAACAATGTAGCGGACCAGATGATGTTTTGAACATTTTTTATGGTTATGTGTAAGAGTTATCTTAAGAACTGATGCTAACCCAAGATCTTTCAGCATGCATATTAAAGTACAAGGATGTTACTTCGGAAGATTTGATAATGCACAAAGAAATTCACTAAGTGTCAAATCTTCCGAAGCCAAAATCCAAATTCTTTCAAAGTCAAAGATGAAGTCTTCTGAAGTTTCAAAGCAAAGTCTTTCGAAGCTTGAAAATTGAGTTTTTCCAAAGACAAAAAAGACATGCTTTCTCTAACACTATTTTCGACAAAAGCTGAACCACTTTTTGCTATCATCTCTGAAGACTCGTCAACTTATACAAGTTGGTGATTATCTTCATATTTTTGTCAACTGTACATTATGGTTTTTGAGTCTGTAACTTTCCACTCTTGCACTTTTATCCTTTTTATAATAGAATATGATGTGAGCTATGACATGTCATAGTCACTAGTCAAAAGGCAATTTGCCTTTTGACTTTACATTGATCTTGTTGTCTAGATTAGTGTTCCAACTGGCCTTCAAAATATGACCGGCTGTAGGATTTAGTATAAAATGTCTTATGTAACCAGTCCTTAGGACTAAGCCTTGTAATATTTGTAAACACTTAAGAGCAATATACATCATCCTTAAAAACCAATACTTATGTGTTCTTATGTGTTCGTACCTTTGTTCTTTGTATCATCTGCCGGTTTTCTATTTGATCTATTAAGTGTTAGATTCTCCAACCTTGTGAAATTATTACATAACCATTACTGGTCCTGCATTATGTTTAATGAATTCTAGTTTCAATTTATGTTTATAATGTATGAATCCAACTATGAGGTCTCCTAGGTTTGGAGCCTATAATAATCACGATTACATTGTATCTAGCTATTTTAGTTGATTATCACTTTATATTTAATCAATAGTATTATCATCTTTACACTCATCTTATTGCTAGGTGATCATAATAATTTATCATCGTTAACTGCACAGTATTTGGATATTACAATGATATATTACACAAACTATGGTACACTTGCCTACACGTGCATAGTTAGTATAATTTGAAAGTATTTCTAGAATTAAAACTCATATCTGTGTAAAATACTTTGTAACTATATACTACCTCACACATGTCATTAGTTTTTATATGCATCAAGTTTTCTCATATAAAGAAATGGTGAAAGAAATAAGCAGTGTTTGGGCAATAAAGAGTAGAAGGCAGATACGTAACATTAGAAATAATAAAACTAGGTTTAGAGTGATTTTTAAAGAAAGCAAACTAGCATTTAAGAATGAAGTGAATTCTGATGGAGTAGCTAATTCAACAGACGTGATGGTAGGTGGATCTAATGGATTCTTGGATTTTTTTTATTAATCTTAAAATTTTAAGAACAAACTACATATGTTTTGTTTTTTATGTTTCCCAAGGCAAAGGAAGATGAAAGCGGGATATAGAACTTCAGAGGTAAAGATATAAAAACCAAGAAGATCTAGAAAGATTACTTATATCGGTATGATCAATATACATGTTGAACCTTGTTGTGATTCGGCTAGTGATACTATTAGGATTAGATGGATCTTTCATGGGAAAGGCAGACCTTGTTAAAACTTAATGACTGTGGGTGGGTGTAGATGCAAACACTGAAATATATCTGTCTTCATATACCATTATGGAAGCTAAAAATACATCTTGTTGGACTTGGTTCTTGGAGTGTTTGGATGATTATCTTGTTTGGATTCAAGATCCCACTTTACATTCATATGTGGGACACAAAAGGTTAGTGATGTGTTTATTAATACAGCTTTACACAAGTTCCAGTTGTAACCTATATTCCTATATTTTTAGGGTTTTATACCACCTTTGGCAATAAAAATTTCCTTTTGTTGAACATAGATTATGCCTAAGATACATAGCTGAAAATATGAAATATAGTTAGAAGGGTGATTTTTAGAAGGATTTCGTATAAAGAGTTTTAATAACAACAACCTTCCCATAATTTAACTAAATATAAAGGAATTTATGCAATTTAATCAGGGTGCATACGATTAGGTAATATATCCCACTTACATATTGGTGTAGATCTTATTTTATTGGTTAATTATGCAAATTGTCTTATTATTCTAATATGTGCAATCTAATTTACATTGTTCCATAACTACAAACAAATGTGATGTATTGAACAACTTGTGTGAGGAATTAACAAGCAACATGTAAATTGCAGAAATAGCCAACTATCACTTGCTTGGAGCATATGAGAGAATACACAATAAGAAAGATTGTGAATGTTCAATAACTAATTGACTGGAGGGAAAGGCTACTAAATCCAATTACAATTACAACTGGAGTCTTCAATATAGTCAAGTCAGAAGGTATAAAATGTAAAGTGTCATGGGATGTCTTAAACAAGTTTCAAGTTAGTAATATGAAGAACAATATGTTATTGATGTTCACCAAAATGTGTGTTCTTGTAAGAAATAAGGATTGGCTTAAAATCCCTTGTAAGAATGCAGTTGCTAGGCTACAAAATAATTAATGGTCAAGTAGTGGGGATTTTTTAAACTTAGGTTGAATTAGGATAGATACGTGAAAGAATATGTACGTGCATAAGATTAACCTTATCAATTACATGAAATTGTGACCATATTCTCCATGTTCAAAAACTTTCACCCAAACTAAGCATCACTATAAGGTCTCGTCCTCGGAACTCATCACAATTAGTCATTCATAACATAAAACATTCATAAACATAACTTTGCAATGAAAATTATATTTAATTAACTAAAACTTTCTCTTAAAGAAACAACAAAGCGTGTTTAAACATCAAAAACTATAATCATTTGTTCATTCTTTCAAAACTATGGATGCAAGACATAAATTCTATTGGTAGCTATCATCATCATGCCTGCTTGAACTAACTCTGCACCTTACCTACCAACCGATATGCATACAAAGTCAGCAACGTTGAGTGAGTTCTAGTTTTTATACATATACTAAAATAAAATAGCATTTCATCCTTTTTAATTAGTGTGCACACATTCATACATACATGCATCATTTCTTTCATTAATGTCTAATTATGCTCATTAACTTTTCTTTCGTTTATTCCATTCGTTCCACTTTTTTGACTCCACGTCCCTAGTATCCTAGCATGATGCCCAGTTAAGTAGTAATGATAGACCTTTATAGTCGTTTGGTCTGCACAAGTGCAGGACCACGTAGTGTTGTAGTCATAGCAATTGGTAACATATGCCAATGCCCCTGATGGCATTAGTCCCATGCATTACGCATATCGTGAGTTGAGACTGCGCAATGCAGCTCCATTTCCATATTGTGCTTGCAAGACTTTTCATAAGTATATGGGCATATTTACCATTTCATTATGCTCCATTGTGAAATCTTACATTATATTTCACTTCATACTTTACTTATAGTAGTGTATACTCATACCAAGTAAAGTTCCACTTTAAAAACCTTTATCATTTTGAAAACGGTTTTAATCATATACATAGCATGCTTCTTATCATTTAGTCAATCAAGAACTTACTTAGCAAAACCTACATATGCGAAAACACTAAGGCTTAAGCGACAACACCTAAGTAAGTGAAAACATTACCATTCGCGAGAACATCTCTGTACATGAGAACATCACCAGACGCGAGAGCATCACCATATGAGAGAACATCACATTAATCGAAACCCTTGCACACCAAGTTACCTATACACGAGAACATCACTGAACACGAAAACCTATGAGCGAGAACATAAACTTAGGCGAGAACATCTATACATTTCATGCTAAAACATCCAATCAGCCTATTCATCAACTTAATCTTGGTTGATTCATTCATTAAATAACCATTTCAATCAAAATCATCATCATAAGTATAAATGAACGTGGTAGTATGCTTAACATCCCTAAAACTTGTAAAAAAAGAGGCTACAACTCACCTCTTAATGACAACACATAAACACACCCTTTTCTTGAGATCTCCTTAACTCAAAATTGCATATTCATGCACCACTACAATCAATAACCATTCATTAATACATAAGAGAATCATACAACTTGAAATGCATACCTTAAACACCACTTTTCTTTGTTATCACCTCTAGTTGCCTCCCTGATTCTCAAGAACACCTAGCAGCAGTTTTCGTATGAAAGTGGGGGTGAAGGGGCGCCCTTATCTTTTTATAGGCTTTGTCCATCAAACATGTTCTTGCATGAAAACATTTATTCACACGAGAACCTTTGAATGTGCGAAAACTCCTTGGGCATGAATTCCTTGATTATTTGAAAATTTTAGGGTGTTAGAATCACACTGCTATCAGCAGACCTAAAATGAAAAGAACAACACAAGTAATGAATTGACTCGTAGTGTGGACCATAGTAGGAAAATGTTAAAGGTCGAATGTTGAGTCGTCTATGGTGAATGTTATAAACAAGGGCATAATCCAAGTTCATGCAAATCACAAGAGGTATTAGTTTAAAAGTAAAATAAGATGAGAAGGCTACTTTAATAGCTAAAGGGAAGGAGAATGCTAGTTCAACAACAAAGGGGAAGGAGAAGCTAGTTAAACAACAAAGGGGAAGGATAAGCTAGTTCTAAGTTAATGGGGAAGAAAAAGCCAATGCAAAATGGAAAGGATAAAAGGTGACCAATTGTTTGTCCTAGTTTAGTTTCATATCATGAATTGTTTTTTTCTATGATTTTTATTTTCTTTTATGATGCTTAGTTTCTCATGTGATGGTCCAGGTTTAGTTCCATACTAGACTAAATGATAAATCGTTGTGTGTTTTTTTAATCCTTTTGAATGCAACATATGAAAAATGTTTATCTATGTATTTGAATAGTAGATATGGAACGAATGGTAACTATTTGTCTATTTAGATTGCATTCATCATATTTAAAAATTGTTGTAAACTACAAATTAGTCAATTTTGAAAGAAATGAAAAAACCATTGAACCTTGTAATGGTAATACATTGTTACAAACAAAATCCTACACTACATAAAGTATTGAAATTTTACAGTATTTAAGACGAATGAAGATCATACAACTAAACTCTAACATATACTTCAATCATTGAATTTTAATTTCATTTGTATATAGACCTTTGCTTCGTGATCATTGACGAGCCATATCAAACCAGGTATGATCTTTGAAGCTTTTGGACAAATTAGAGGGTCAATCCATCCAACAAAACCATAATTTTTTCCCAGATAATAAAACAATTTTAAGTACATGACTAACACCCATCTTTTTTATCACAACAATAGAGAAATGAAGATCTTGATCCATGAAGTTTGTATGATTGCTGGCTACCCACTACCCACAAGAAGAAGGGATTATCTCTAATCTATTGGGTATATAGAGGTGGATGGATGCGCGATTGTAAAAGACGGCTTAAAGAATAGAAATAAAAAGGCGGGACATGGGGAGACATGATTCATTAGCTTTGTCAATCCACTACACGCGTATCTAGCACATCAACTCGTAATTTTAATCCAACGACATATACATCCTTAAAAGTGTAAGGGGTTATTTGGCAGCCTCTTAATCAACCTCTTAATAGTTCAGATGTCTGAATAGTTCAGCACTTAATGGTTTAAAATGTTTGTTTCGCGAGCAAATGTCTGAATACTTAAGACATTTGCCTCTGAATGGTTAAGCATTATACTAATGCTGAATGGTTAAGAGGTCTAATACTGAATGGTTAAGAGGTCTAATGTTGAATGGTTAAGACCTCTTATCTGAATTGGTCAGACATTTGCCTTTGAATAGTTAAGCGATGTATTAATTCTTAATGGTTCAGACATCTTAATGATTCAGCACTTAATGATTCAGACCTCTTATTGGTTCAGCATTTAATCATTCAGATATTATTAAACAGCCCCTAAGTGTGATCCATCGAAGAATTAATGTGATCACTTCTTGTGCAATAACATAACATATTACATGTCATCAGCAAAATGAACACTCGCGACCGTTAACTGCACTAGGTTTAAATAAACCCCTTTCACCGCCATTTTCTTCATTCCGCGAGATCAAGCAAGCAACTCTCACGCAGAGAGAGCAACGATTGAATCTTCTTCTCGTAGGTGAGATTTGATAATTATTGCTGTTAGATCTAACAATTCATCCTTACGTAATAGAACATCACTTCGGATTGAAAATCTAATATGCAGTATTGATCGATCAGCAGGTTGTTTAAACCCTAAAATTTCGATTCATCTTACTCGAGTTTCGCATATCACGTCATTGAGGTTTATTGTATGTTACAATCTGGTTATGTTGCAGGTTTTTGTGCTTGATCGCAATCATTTAGGTTTAAAGCAGCGTCAGACATGGTTTCGTGAGCTGTTTCAGTCATTTTGAGGTGAATTTCATCTTCGATTCAGGACGACGTTGACATCAATAGGTAATATCGGAAACTGTATGTAGTGAATTTCATATCCTTTCGGCTTTTCTATTGCGTTTTAGTCATAGGTTTTTGTTCGTTTGATGACTGTAGTAATTTAACATATCGAGTATCGCATATTACTTGAAAGAAGAGTGAAGAAATATAATGAAACGATTAATTCCAAATTTTCAACAGGAAACTTGAAATTCTTTTTGTCAACGCTCAGTGGCATGTAATTTAGGGTTTTAGCTTAGCTGAATCAGATGTTGACCATAGTGAGTGGAACACAATGAATTTGGTATTAAATATGACACTTTCTTCACTCTCCTTCAACAAGACTTACACTTGTGTGTAAGCTGCTTCAGTATGTATTATGTACTATTAATATTGTTAAGGTTTATGCAATTATATGTCTATAATACTTGTATATTTGCTGCTATTTTCCTGCTAAGCATGTGAAAGTTTGAATCTAACTCGATTTCTTTCACCAAGAGCAGGACATCCTTCATTTTCATATTCTACAAAGGGCAGAGGGCATATAGTGCCAACATAAGCTATGTTTTATGTGTTCCATCTGTCTACCTAGCCTTTACTATTTTGTTAATCTTTACAAGTAGAGATGGTTTCAGTTTGCCAAGGCTTATGTTAGACTAGAAAATTGGATAATACTTGGAGAAATTCTAAAATAGTAATTTTGGTCTTGCCAAAGCTGTTTAGAAGCTTGAAGATACTTCATCTTTGATACATGTCATCCTGATGTTCAGAAGTTAGAATTATTGACCTTCTTTTTCTTAAAATCACCTTAATTGTTTCTTAATTACTGCAGCACAATGATTCCCCCCTTTAAACAGTTCATTCTTTTTCTGAATTTTGCTGTCATCAGGCAACTTTTTATTTTATATAATACTAATGTAGTCATTTTCTTTACACATATATCTTAAAAGGTTTGAACTATTATGTGTTGTGTGCGTATGGCTTTAGAGTAGCTATCTGTTAGTGACTTAGTGGAAATATTAACTGATCAATGGTCTTTATTCTAGCTACAGTGACCGTCTTTATTTTCTTTATTCATTGGGTTTTCCACATTGGTAGCAGAATCTTTGTGAATGTGTCTTCCAACAAATGTTAAGGTGTATCAAATTATTTGTAGATAATTGCAAACACTGCAATGAGATGCAACGCGTGCTGGCGAGAACTGGAAGGAAGAGCTGTATCTACCACTTGTGGCCACATCTTGTGTATCCTTAATTTATAACCTTCTTTAAACTGCATTTGATCACTTAATGATACTTCTTTCTCAGTAGTCAATGGCAATTAATTCTCCTTAATGACATTAAAAGGCAACGAAGATGCCAGCAAGATACTAAGTAATGATGGAGCTTGCCCTATATGTGATCAAGTTCTTTCTAAAAGGTATCAGTAGATCTTGATTCACATGCTTTTACTATTTGAGTTAATTAAACCCTTCAAAACAGATCTTGGATATTTCACATGCTAGACTGCAAACAACATATCTCTTCAACCATTAAGCTGGCATCATTTGTACCCTGGTTCTTACTGACTGAATGTGCCTTTTTTCTTCCAGTCTCATGAGACCTGTGGATATCAACCCAAACGACGAATGGGTAAATGTAAGAACACACATCTGGAATTTTTTCGGTTAAGAAATTTGCTTTAGTACACTGTCACAGTTTCCAAAATGCTTTTCAGGCACTATTTTTTGATTTTCTTATTTGTATCTTTGTAGCAAGTAGCCTTCTTCTTTCTTAACTTTCTTCACATCTTCACTGCAGATGGCTATGGCTGGCATATCTCCTCAAATTTGTATCCTATTAACATTAATTAGTTAATTAAAAGTTCCATTTGTTATGTATTATTTGTCTATATGTCTTTTCTTTGACAAACACCAAGTAATGAAGAGTTCATATAAAAGCATCATGTTCTACATTGGACAAAAAGAACTTGAAATGCAATACAAGATGAACAGAATAGTAGCTCAATGCAGACAAAAATGCGAGACGATGCAAGAGAAATTCACAGAAAAAATGGAGCAAGTGCATACAGCATATCAGAAAATGGCGAAAAGGTGCCAGATGGCAGAACAAGAAAATGAAAATTTGTCCAAAGATAAGCAGGAGCTCCAAGAAAAATTTTCTGAAAAATCCAGGTCAGCTATTTGTAAATATCCAGTCATAGTTGTCTCCTTGATTTCCATCTGGGATACTTAAAGCTTCATTATATTTTGTAGGCAAAAGCGAAAACTAGATGAGATGTATGATCAATTGAGAAGTGAGTATGAGTCTATCAAACGTTCAGCAATTCAACCAGCAAACAACTTCTTCTCAAGAACAGATCATGATTTGTTTGCTAGTCCTGCTAACATGATGGATAACAGAGATCCCATGAGGAAAGGTAATCTCATTTTGTTTATAAAGAAATATTATGATAATAAGATAAATATATATATATGTGAACAATATTAGTTTATGATGTTGGTATTACCCAAGAAATGCTAGTTAATTATATGCTGCAGATTGGTCGGTCACCACCCCCAACACTCCAGGACCTCGGGAAGATATATGGCCTCAAACAACAAGACAGAACAGTTCAAACTCTGGTCCATTTGACATATCTGCTAGTCCACCTGCTAAGCATTCAGCAATTCCAGTTGATAACAGAAGACCTATTGGCCGCCCTGTGTTTGGTGGTGGCAGTGGCGGTGGTGGTGGCGGTGGCGGTGGCATTGGTGGTGGATCAAGCAATCCGTCTATGACCTTGAGAAATCTGATATTATCACCCATGAAGCGACCTCAGCTCTCTCGTAACCGGCCTCAGTTGTTCACGTAAGTAGCATATATATTCACAAACTGGGCCCAAAGGTGTTATTCCTATAGCTGATATTGTGCCTTGTTTTCACTATTTTCAGGCTATAGATAAGAGAAGAACCGCCAGTTATGGAGAATGGGTCTTTCCATCTTCTTAATATCAGTAACTAAAAATAAATATACTTTTACTTGCATACTCCAAAGTAATCAACTAGTCTGTAGTTTTGATTGTTGCCTACTTTTCTGTAATCTACTAATCCTCCAACTGGTATAGGGTGTTCATGAACCTATAGGATTTGGTTTGCGGTTTGGGTTTTAGGTTCTGGTGGTTAAGCTTAGAATTTACATCAAAACCGGCAGAATTGGAATGTGAATACCCCCAGGTGGTTATAAAGTTTGATGATTGGTAAGTTGATCAAAATTGTTCAGCGCTTTAACCTCATTATTCAATCTCTAATCCTGAACCTATTCGGTCTAGCCTGAAGCCCAAAGCATTTCGAAAGTCGGGTCAAACACAGTATAAAGTATAAACATGTTTTAAAAGCATTAGTTTTATAGTAGCTTAAACACAAACATTTTTTCACATTAAATATGTTCTCTTTCTCAATGACAAATCTAACAAACGACATGTTATTAGTTTACAAGAGGCTATATCGTTTCAAAGAATGGCAAGTTCTATAAGGAAGATTTATATCTTGTATTGTTTACATTTTGAACCAATATAATATTTTGATTTTAAATATATCATGTGATATTATATAATTCAAATTTGTTCACTACTTTTCTAACTTCTCACTCAAATTATTTTTACTTTCATCAAGTAAGACAATATAATCAGCGAAAAGTATATACTGTTGTACTAACTTTAACAACTCGTCTAGCACTACCACAATAGGAACAACCTCAACACAGAACCTTGGTGGTGGCCACTATCTATGGAGGAGTTGGTATTTTACACTGACGCAAGAACCTAGTTTGATAATGCATATCTCTTATCATGTTTATATACTTCTTAGGAATTCTTCTACCGCCTAGCTTATCCAAAATCAGTTTACGAGATAAACTATTATACGTCTTTTCTAGATCAATAAAATAACATATGCAAAATAATTTTCTTCTCCCTATGTTTTTCCATCGACCTTCTCAGGATATATATCGCTTCTGTACTTGACCGTCCTAGCATGAAAGCAAACTGGTTTATCATCACCTATAATTCCCTTTTAATTCTGGTCTGTATAATTTTTTCTCATAATTTCATAGTAAGCTCTAAATTCTAATAGTTTATTTCTCTTGTGATTTCCAGGACATTGAACATCTTCTTTTACCTTATATAGGGGACTACAACACTTGTTTTCCACTGATTTTACTAGATTTGAAAATAAGATTGAACAAGTTAGTTTCACAAGTTAGTTTCGTCGAATTCTTTCTTCTTCGAATTCTTTCTTCTTCTAAACAATTCCTTTTGAACCGGTCAATTATGACTTATATTGTCTAAATTGATGAATTGGATTGTTATATTTTTTTTACTCTTTTACTCCTAGAATTTCATTTTATAATTCACTCACTTTATATATATTATAGAAGGGAGAGGATATGCTACAAAGGCTATATTTCCTAAAAAGAGTGAAAAGTAATTCTGACCATTGGATCAACTCATTAAAATAGATCAATGGTTCAAAAAAACGTGGTGACAATAATGTAAATAAGTGGAAAACTGCTAACAGGCGGAGGGGCAAAAACGTAATTTGACACAATGGTTGTTTGACACAATGGTTGTTTGACACAATGGTTGTTTGGCACAATGGTTGTTTGACACAATGGTTGTTTGACACAATAGTTGTTTGATACAATGTGTTGGACCAAAAGAACCAATGAGCCAAGATCAGGAAAACCTCTAAGTCCCACATGTCATCACAACAACTGCTGAAGACCTTCATCAACAGTTTGACAAAGTCTGAAGAATCAACAGCTGAAGATCAAAGATCTGAAGTACAACAGCTGAAGATCCCAAAGTGCTGAAGATAAGTACTGAAGTCTGAAGTACTGAAACATACAAGTACTGAATACTTCAAGTACTGAAAACAAGTGCTGAAGATCAAAAGTTGAAGAACTGAAGAACTGAAGATCATCTACTGATGCACAAAGTCTGAAGACAAAGACTGA
>BJCO01640688.1:0-12755 GCA_018326465.1 Flaveria floridana | reverse complement strand
CAGGAATGGTTCACTGATTTGAGGCTTGGTTCCTTCCTTCGGGAATATCCGGTTAAACACAAGTTTAGAAGAGGCCAACCGGGGAGCAAGTGCAGGGTTGATTCTGATACCCCACGATGATTGATACTATGATGATTCTTTTAAAATCAGATAAGTTTTTTCATAAGCTTTTACACTTGAATCTAAACTTTTAAACATGGACTTTCAGAGTCCCTTTTGTTTTAAGAGTTAAAGCACATATGTTTTGAAAGTCACGAATTTTAAAGAGACTTTTGTTTTCTGAAACTTTAACCACTTGAACTCACCAACTTTATGTTGACACAAAATCTTTTTGAGCATGCCTTCAGGTACAGCTAGGGAGAATAGTTGAGCTATAGAAGTTACCCAAATCTGAAGCAAGATATGAGGGTAGGCGTTGAAGACAAAAGTGAAGCCTAGAAGCCTTAGATACTAAAGCATCAAGAAACATTTACCAAGAGATTGATCATGACCCTTATAGATTGTAGGTTGAAGCACCTTGTGAATTGGAAACAAAGCCAATATTTTAATATAAATATCATGTGACACTTTGTAATAAACCATTTAGTTTCCGCTGCATTTTGGTTGTTGTTTACTAATCGTGACGTCCCGCCTCTCTGGGCCCGGGGTGTGACAACAATATCTCTTAAGCAATGGTTTTTCTCGAGGCACCATCGACATGACTTTATTCAAAAAGGAGGTAGATGGTGAGATGCTGATCGTGCAAGTCTACGTCGATGATATTATTTTTGGCTCCACCAATCCACAATTATGTCGGGAGTTCGAGAAGGTTATGCGAAGCTGATTTGAAATGAGCATGATGGGAGAGATGTGCTTTTTCCTTGGGTTGCAAGTTGAATAAAAGCCAGAGGGAATTCACATTCATCAAGAAAAGTATATTAAAGAAATGTTGAAGAAATTTAAAATGGATGATGCTTCTTCTGAGATGACTCCCTTCACTGCTCAAACATGTCTCACTCCTGATGAGAATGAGAAACCAATTGATCCTCATCTCTACAGATCCATGATTGGCTCTCTTATGTATCTTACAACAAGTCATCCTGACATCACCTTTGCTGTAGGATATCGTGCTCGATACCAGTCCGCTCCTAAAGAGTCCCATGAAAACGCCGTCAAACGAATTTTTTGTTATCTAAAGGGATCTTCTCGTTTAGGACTTTGGTATCCTTATGGTGGGAATTTTGATTTACATGCTTAATCTGACAGCGATTCCAATGGCTGCAGGTTAAACAGAAAGTCAGTTACTGGAGGTTGTCAATACTTAGGCAATTGTCTCGTTTCTTGGCAAAGCAAGAAATAGACCACTATCTCTCTCTCAACAGGAGAAGCAGAATACATTACTGCCTCTAGTTGCTGTTCCCAAGTGCTATGGATTCAACACTAGATGATGGATTATGGGATCAACTTTCTTCATACCCCGTTGTTCTGTGACAACGAAATAGCTATCGGGATTGCCAAGAATCCAATTCATCATTCCCGAACTAAACACATCGAGACACGGATTCATGCAATCCGTGATGCTCAGGAAAAGGGTTTCATTAATATTATTCCCATTGATACAAAACATCAAAAAGCAGATCTTTTCACAAAAACATTTGACAAACCTCGTTTTTATGAATTGATCTCCATGCGGGGATTAATATCATTTTAAACTGTCATGTTAATACTTCTTTCTCATGTTTTCTTTTCTTTCTTGCTTTTATTTCTCATCTGCTCCACCGCTCATCACCATTCTTTCATACTTAAAACAGAAACAACAAAAAAATAGATATGTATAAAGTAAATAAATGATTGTCTTTAGAAATTTCTTCCGGTTGAAGAAATTTCAGGGGAGTATAATTATTTATAACCGCTTCTTTTCTTTCCTTTTACAGAACCTCTGCTCTGTTGAGATGTCTGAACAATATGAAGGATGTCAACAGTATCGTGTCGGGATTTGTTTGATAGGCTCAGCCCGAAAGCAAAGTAGATAGTACTCCCGTAGCTTAACTAAGTATATGAGATGCTTGAATACCCGGATTATACCCTTGACATCGTTGTTGGCCTTCACAAAGTTACTCGTCCTTGTCCAAAAGGGATTGAGATTGAGGCTCCTCCGTGTTGTCTTGTCCTTGCCTTATTCTCCCTTGTTTATAAACTTTCACATTTAATCTCTGGAGCTTTACGCTCATTCATTCTTGTATCATAGAAGCCTCTTCGTGTACTGTGGTGTCTTGTTCGTGCTTATCTCCTCTACTGTATGGTGGTACTGACCTGGAGTGACGATCTCCTATGCTGTACGGAAGTACTGACCTGGAGCTCTCATCGGCATAACGTGATGATCTCCTCTGTTATGCGTGAGTACTGACCTGGAGCTCTCATCGACATAATTTGAATATCTCCTCTGCTGTACGGTAGTACTGACCTGGAGTGTTCATCAGTATAATTTGATGATCTCCTCTACTGTACGTGAGTACTGACCTGGAACTCTCATCAAATGCTGTCAAATAGTATCGTGCTTCGTCTGAAAAAGGGATTTTACTGTATGAGAAAAGATGTAATCAATCAGTAGGTGTCTCTCGTTCAAAATATCATAAGGACAGGATAGGTTTCTTTGCCAAATGTCTATGGGGACTGAGTTTTTCTATGTCGTCTCTTAATATAACCGATAACATGATAACAACAGCTGCAGGTTACGTGTCGAAAAGAAGAAGGCATGGGTTTAGGAAAGGACAAAAATATCAGCAATCTCACCGAACTATGACTCTCCAGATGTTTCATTCAGTTTCTCGTTCTACTTTAAGACAGTCTTTATTTTCGGTTAAAATAAAATGTTGTCTGGTGTGATTGTGTGGGGTCCTTTTCTTTGATTTTTATTTTCTCTTATTTTATGTTATTTTATTTCAATTTTACTTTAATTTGTTTGGTTAAAATCAATTTATCTTAAAAATTAGGGTGTCTGCGAAAGTATACTTTCGCAGATAGTTTCGCATAGCGAAATTGCAGTTTCGTCCGTCGAAACAGCAGCTTCGCTAACACTTTCGCACTGAGGTCTTTTGCTCTTTTGTGCCAGCGAAACTATAGTTTCGCCCCAGCGAAACTATGCTTTTCTCGCGAATCTATGACCGGCAAAAATGTTTATTCCTCTGTGAAACTACCAGTCATTTAAATACTTCTTCGAAGCTAAGTTTGTCATTTTCGCTAAAATCTTCGACGAAATTGGTTTTAGGGTTTTATTTGGTTTTTCATCCTTGAATCATCGCATTTACACCGTTTTGCTCCGTTACTGCATTGATTTGGCCTTTGAAGTGAGTTTCGAACTCAGGGCATTAGTTTTTATAGGTTCATTTCATCTGCAAGTGACTGTATTTGATTGCCACTGTTAGGTAGTCTCGCAGTTCATACTACGAAACTACCCATCATCCAGCGAAATTGAACGGAAGTTCTCTCAAAACCAGCAAAACTGTTTAGTTATGCTGCTCGAGCGAACTTTAAAGTTTCGCCCAACGAAATTCAGTTTCGCTCGCCGAAACTATTGTTTCGTCCAGTCGAATCTATCACTTTGCCTTGCCGAAACTATCAGTTTCGGCTGTTGAAATTGTGTTCTTACCTTGTCGAAACTAAAATAAATTCAGCGAAACTGTAGTTTCATCTTAGCGAAACGCTGCCATGCAATTAATAAAAAAAATATATATATAAATATATATATAATAACAATATGTTTATTTCATTAGTTTTTCCATTTAAAAAAAATATTACCTTGGTTGATAATCTACTAACTTGGCATGTGTTTTTCACAGTTTTAAATGGCGACACTTAAGTTTGACGCAAGGAACAACATAACAGCCATTTTAGATGACTCTTATCCTAAAGCAGCTGGCTTCAGAGACTGTATTAGGTGGCTGCAGAGATCCCAAATCGCATACGCTATCTCACACTCTACTACCATCTATGATTTACATATACGAGATTTCTGGCGTATTGCTGAGTACATTACACGGGGAGACTCTGAGACTATCGCTGCAAAAGTTCTGGATAACTAGGTGACTATTACAAGAGTATTGAGACTGGAAGAAGATACAGGAGCTGAAGTCGATCTGACTGATCAGGAGGTGTTCGATGCATTTTTGTCTATGGGATACGAGGGCCCTCCTTTCAGGACCTGAAAGGAAATCAAAAAATCCTTTCTATCCAAGGAGTGGAGATATATAGCTCATGTTTTCATTATGCTCTTAGATCACCGTAAAGGTGGATCAGATGGGCTAAATCTAGACTGGGCAAAAGCAATGGTCATCTGCTACGGAGGGGAGAAAGCTAATATAGCTAATTTGATATTTTACTGCATGGCTGAAAATGTAATGACATTGAAGAAGGATAAATGGCTGCTATATCCCAGATTCCTTCAAATGATTATAAACGATCAAATCCCCAATGTTCTGAGATACGGAGAAGTCAAGAGTTTGGTGTCTATGAATACTCGGATCTTTGCTGACTGTTGTGCTATCAGGCATGACTTCAGTGGAAGGATTACACACCTTTAGGAGAACATGTATACTCCGGAACGTTGGGCGTATATCAGGAAGGTGATAGAATCTGAGGATAAACGTGCAGAGGATACAAGACAAAGTCAGACTGAGGCTGTGAAGAAGAGGAAGAGATATGCTAAAGAGAAAGATTATGTTTTTGAAGACGAGGTGAATGAGATGGCGTCTAAAGCCAGGGTCGAAAAGGAGAAGATATCAAAGAAGAAGGCTGATACTGGGGAGTATGAGAGGAGGACAAAACAGAAACATCAAACCTTTTCTAAGCCTCCATGAACCGAGAGACAACCAAGTCTAGATGAGGACGTGATCAAAAACCTCAACACCTCTCTATCCAACGAACTAAGTATGATCAAGACTAAGTTGATGAATCAAGAGTTGAGGGAGAAACAAAAGGTAGAGATGTTGGAGGGAATGACAAGGATGTTGGTGGATCAAAATAAACTGATCAAGAGATTATTGGAGGGGGTGAATGATCTGAAAGTTACTGCTGGCCTGCCCAATCAGCTAACTCAACATGAGTTAGATGATCTGACTGATACTTCTAAGTACCCATTTCTGAATGTGGGTACTTCATCCAGGGTAGGAAAGGGCACATCTGGTGCAGCTACAGAAGAAGCAGGTGGATCTGAGAAGAGGACTGAGGAACCTCATGATGGGACTACTGAGCATGTTGAAGAAGTGATAGAGGTTGTATTTGTTGACTTGGGGAATAATCTAGGTGATTTTGCTGGGGAAGAGAGAATGGGAAAACAAGCTGAAGCTTCTAAGCAACCCGTTGAAAGGGGATTGGTGGATGAGGAGGTTGAGGATGAGCAACTAGTTGATTATGATTCAGAGCCTGAGTTCTATGAGGTGGATGAAAGGCCCCTAACATATGTGGTTCAAAAGGGTGAAAATGAGAATGATATTATCGAGATGGGGAAAAATGACTGGTTTGTGAAGGAAAAGGAACCAGAAGAACTGACTCCCCTATTCCAAAATATAGAAGGGTTGAGAAAGAAGGAAGCGGATAAAAGAATAGGTAGTTGGAAATATAACCCCGGCCTCAAGATGTTCATGATTAAGAGGAGAGGGGGTGGGATTACTTACTTTCACAAAAGGAAGGCGTTCAAGGCCTTGCCAAAGTGGGATTTAAGGAGGTTGGCATCTTTGCCTCTGCTTCAAGCTGATCTGAGTGAAAGAGCCAAGTTGCTAGAAAAGGAGATTAAAAGTGGACTGAACGATAACTTTGAAGCATTTGGATATATGAAAACTGGGAGGAGGAGATCCAAGAAGGATAAAGATTAGGTGACTGGTAAAGGCAAAATTGTACTTAGTGTGAAGCCACCAAAAACAGTTCATCGGGTTAGATTGGCAGATCCTTCCCCTCCACGTTTTCAAGAGTTTGAGAAATGGTTTTATGATAACCAGACGGGGGAGGCGGTGATTAGAGTGAAGGGTGACATTGAATATCGAATCTTCGACACTATGGAGCTTTTTGGATTTTCGGATGGAGACCTGCTTGTTCTATGTGAGAACCATATAAAAGCAGAAGCGGGAGAGGAGACAGGGAAGGAAGCAAGCCTATTCATGATTGTGGCGAACAAGGTTAGAGGCGTGAGGGCTAAAGTGAAGGAGCTGGCAGAGAAGGTAAGGGCTGAAGATGATCTTAACATGGACATCCGGGATTTGAGCAAACAATTTGCACAAGCGAGTGCTCATCCGAAGGAGATGATGAAGCAGGAGGCAACCAAGGTGGATCAAGTGCTAAAGCTCGTGGAAGGAAAGTTGCAGGAGCTGAAGAAGAAACATCAGGTGCAGGAGCAGGGGATGCTGGAGCTGAATAGAGATATCGAGACTAGTAGAGTCAGTGAGATCCAACCTAGGGGGAGTATTGAAGATCAAGTATAGGTTGGACTCACCTTAGATTAGTATTTGTTTACATTTCTATGTAATAGGATTAATGTTAGATTTCGTTTGTAAGTTGTTTAGTTTTGGTTATCTTTTTGTAGTCTAGCGAAACTGTGAGCGAAACTATAGTTTCGCTCACAGTCAGCTGAAAGTTCACCCGGCGAAACTGCACGGCGAAACTGCAGTTTCGGTCGGGTGAAACTACAGTTTCGGCAGCACAGTTTCACCCACAGCGAAACTGTCTGCAAAACTAAGACTGCCATATATAGATTTCATTTTGTTCATTGTTAGGCATCCTTGCAAAAGCCTAATCGAATATTTCTGTTGTAAGTGACTACTGTAAGCTGGTGTTTATTGAATATATTGAGTTTATTTCATTCCATTGTGTATTGTTGCTTATTGAAACTTATTTGAATACATTTTGGTCTTTTTTTGTTCTTCAAATCTTTATGTTTGTTGTTTGTCTTTGGTATTGAACGATTCAAACCATCTTCTGCACTAAGAACTGATCAAGTGGACCAACACTGTTGATTGAGTTGCTTATTAACAAGTCTAAGTTGGTAATGAGTTACAGCGGTAAAAATCTCAAAAACATCATCTTATTTCACTTTTCTATTACAAGAACATACTGGAAAACTTTGGTTCTGTTCAGATATGTGATTGAACACAAACGAAAATACACAAAATCAACAAAGTAGAAACCAAAAATTAAACTGATAAAACAAGTCAAAAATCCTACTGCAGTTACTGTTCATAGAAGACATACAATATTCTAAAACCATGGACTGTTTGAACTATTGGATTTAAAATCAACTTAAACCATACTCAAACACTCTGAAATCAATATATTAAACATGGATTCTATTAACTTTGCTGAACTTGGTCATATTTCTAAACCTCCAATGCGTAAACACAAATATGAGTTTAAGCAATGGAAAATAAGGTTTAGAAACTATATTATAGGTGTAGATCTGGACTATTGGATATCAATATGCAAATGGCCATACATCCCAGTCTCTTTGAATGTTGATCAAGTTGCACAGTACGAAACAGTCAGAATCCCTATTGAGGATCCAAATCTTAATCTTGATGATGATGACTACAAGAAGATTAAGATTGATCTTAAAGCCTACTCCATTCTAACTCAGGCTTTAAAAATGGACATCCTCAAAAGATTAGAGAAATACAACACTACAAAAGCTGTGTGGGATGCACTTTAGATTATGTGTGAAGGGAGCAGTGAGGTTACTGAGATTAATAAAGACAAACTTATTAATCAATATGAAGCCTTCCATCTCACCAAAGGAGAATCTATCTTAAAACAACTTCATAGATTTTTCCAACTGGTAAATGATCTGAAGATAATGGGGGTCACCTATAAAGAAAAAGAGATGAATAAGAAGATGTTGCACAGTCTGCCTAAAAACTGGAAGTAAAATATGACCATGCTAAAAACAAACTTGATATGGAGAGCATAAGTTTAGACATCATGATAGAAAAATATGAAGCTCTTGAATTGGATGAAAGGAGCAGGAACTTGAGTGGACCTCAAGTCATAGAGGCTTACAAATTTCCATCAGAAACTCATTCTGTGGAAAATGCCTTTATTACTGAAGAGGATGATTTTCTGTCATCCAGAGATCAATCCTGATTAAATGGATTCATTGCTTCATCTTAACCACAGAAGCAATCCACCTCTAATCCATCCGTTTCCACACCCACTAACTTACCTGTTGATCGAAGTCTGAAGAACAAAAGGCCACCTACAATGCCTTTGTTACATGTTTTGAAGTTTACTTGGGTGGAAGACTTACATTAGCTCATCTAATCTAAGAAGATCCAGAGGAAATGGATCCTGATGATGTTGAGGAAATGGATTTACAATGGCAAATGGCCATGATTGCTATGAGGGCAAAGAAATTCTTCAGGAAAGGTAAAAATCTAAGCCTGAATGAGAACACAAAGCTTGGGTATGACATATCCAAGGTGAAGTGTTTCAACTGTGGTATGACTGGTCACTTCTCAAGGAATGTAATGCACCCTGAAGAAACAACAACAATTACCAAAGAAGCTCACACAGTCAACCACACTCTCAATCAACTTCATCTTCAGCTCCTCAATCAAGTCATCAAAGTCAGTTTCAGCATCAGTCTCATCATCAGCTACATCATCAAAGTCAGTACCAACTGACACAGCAAGCCCATGTAAACAACCAATCAACCACAAACGCACTTGTCATCAGAAAAGATGGAGTATGTGACTGGAGCTTGTATGTAGAGGAAGTAAAACCACAATTTTAAAATCATGCACTCATGGCTCACATCAACGATAGTCCAACTCCCATACCATCTAAGGTAAAACCTACTCTATGTAGTGAAAAATGTGTCACTGAATTACAAGGGTACCGAGAACATAATCACCAATTGGCAGCTAAAATAGAAGAAGAAAAAGTAAAATCTGAAATGCTAAGACATGAAAAGCTTTGAAATCAAAATCAAGTCTTTAATTTCAGATATTGAAAAATTGCATGGTGAGAAGTATACTCTAGTAGCTGAGAATGAGAGGTTAACTGAATTGTTAACCAAAACCAAAGCTGAGCAATCGGCCACTGAAGTGAAACTTGAAAAGTTTCAATTCTCTTCTTCTAAGCTACAAGAATTGCCTGACTCACAAAAGGAGCCTAAAGACATGATTGGAATTGAATATAACTCTTGTCCACCACCATACAATGACAACTACACTATCATGCCCGAGCCTCTTAATTTGTCTGACTTAATTGAACCTAAATAAACTAAAACTAAATCACTAGTTTCTCAGACTACTAATCCTCAAAACGTCCAAATATGTACATTGAAACAAATGAGTATAAAATCAGATTAGGTCACCCTATTAAGTTATAAGAATGCTTAGAAAAACATGTCAACGTAAAGAAACAAAAGAGTCCAGTCAAGGCCATCATTCCTTTTATGAAGTTCATCCCAAAAAGACTTAAATTAAACAGACATGTTAAATTGCCATTGAAACAAACTGCTGAAATCAAAGCTAATCATGAGGTTAAATTTCCAAACAATTCAAGCAAATCAGACAAGGTTTCAAAAAAAACTAAAGGCAAAGCTTTAGCATCACCATCACTCAAATCAAAATCCTCAAAGAATCAGTCACCAAAAATTAAAATTGATCTGAGCACGCCTCCTAAATCAAAACAAGGAATAGGTTTTGATATTTTCAACAAAAATGATGTTGAACAATTTGATTTGGAGGTGAGAAAGGATCCAAAGAAGCAAAGACATAACTCAAACAAGAGACACAGTAGAGTTGTGAAACAACCTATTGATAACAAAAAGGATGAACTTGCTTCTTCAATCAAACCAAAACAAGAGTCAAAGTCAAAATCAATTAAGCATCAAGAAGTTTCATCATCAAAAACAAAGACCAGCCAGATGTGATGTGAAAACTATGATATGTCAAATCACAATACAGATAAGTGTTATTACAACCAATACTGCTCAGTCTGTAACATGAACAATCACTCAAACAAGATTTGTTATTTCAACAAGTTTTATTCAGTATGTGATATGACAAATCACAATACATCTGATTGTTACTTTAATCAGAAAGGCTTGAGAATTCCTCAAACCAAGCCTATTTCATCAATTTCAACTGCCAAAGTCAAGTCTAAAAGTCTAGTATAGAATAGACAATCAAGAATCTCATATTCTAATGATGACTTCTATGATAATTGGAAGTCAAAGAGCATCAAACAAAAGCAAAATAAAATTATGAAACAATCACTTAATGTTCATCAAAGATCTCAAACAAAAGTGATATCAGAAAATCAAAAACGTGCTCAATTTCTATTTCGAAATAGAGACAAAAGGTTTGATGATTCCTATGACACGTCAGTTGAAATTGAGAAAAATAGAATAAGAAGAATTCCACACGAATCAATCAAAGCATCATCCTCTAAAGTTCAACCTAGAGGAAAATACCAAGAAGTTACAGTCCTAGTTAGAAATGGGAAACCCAAGACCATGATGGCTTGCGTTCCATATTCTAATTAGTTTCTTTTCCTTGCAGGGTCATCCATGCAGGTCCAATAGCTTAAGTGGATGCTCTTGACACATGACTGGAGATCGTTCCCTCCTTCATGACTTCAAGCATATTCAAGGAATAACTGTAGCATTTGGTGGAGATTCACAAGGTGGCAGGATTATGGGTGAAGGATCTGTGACAAATGGATTGCTAAGCTTTGATAGAGTGAACTACTACGACCAGCTGAATTTCAATCTACTTAGCGTGTCTCAGATCTGCGACAAGAAATACTCTACTCACTTTACTGACACTCATTGCTACATTCTGAAACCAGGATTTTAAATTCCTAAAGAAGGGGTTGTCTTGAAGACCCTAAGGAAGAATAATACCTATGTCCTAAACCTCAATTCTGCACCTCTCAAAGAAGAAACCTGTCTTGTGTCTAAGGCATCATTTGATGAGTCACAATTTTGGTATAGAAGCTTGGGACATACAAATTTCAAAAACATGAACAAACTGGTTAAAGGAAACCACGTAATTAGTCTTGCTCAGAAAGAATTTCACTTTATTGACCATTGTTCAGCATGTCTCGAACCAAAACAACATAATTCGTCTCACAAGCCAAAGCTTGTAAACACAAACAATACACCACTGAAGTTACTTCACATGGATCTTTTTGGACCAACTCATGTTATGAACATTGGAAAGAAACAATATTGTTTGGTGATCA
The DNA here is from genome assembly GCA_018326465.1 of Flaveria floridana. NCBI lineage: Eukaryota > Viridiplantae > Streptophyta > Magnoliopsida > Asterales > Asteraceae > Flaveria > Flaveria floridana. The sequence goes on along the minus strand of BJCO01640688.1, from coordinate 1,541 downwards.
TTAATGATTACTCACGCTTTACATAGGTTTTCTTCTTACTTCATAAAAACGAAGCATCACAAATAATAAAAGACTTTATCACTAAGATTGAAAACCAACTTGATCAAAAAGTAAAATCAACCAGAAGTGATAATGGAACAGAATTCAAGAATGAAGATCTAAGTTCATTTTGTACAACCAAAGGCATCGCGCATCAATTCAGTGCAGCTAGAACTCCTTTACAAAATGGGTTAGCTGAAATGAGAAATAGAACACTGATTGAAGGAGCACGAACGATGCTAGCAGATGCTAAACTGCTTATTACCTTTTGGGCTGAGGCAGTTAATACAGCCTGCTTTGTACAAAATTAAACTCTGATTGTCAAAGAGAGCAATAAGACACCTTAAGAACTTATTTTTCTAAGTAAACCATTCATTGGAATTTTTAAGTCATTTGGTAGTCCTTTATCAATATTAAACACCCGAGATCATTTGGGAAAGTTTTCGCCAATGTCTGACGAGGGATTCTTCGTAGGTTATTCCACAGCCTCAAAGGCTATTAGAGTGTTCAATTCTAGATTGAACATAATTGATGAATCAACCAATGTTTAATTCAAGGAACACTCCTTTCCTAAATCAATCAATGGTCCCGACTGGTTGTTTGATATTCACTCATTTACTAGATCTTTTGATCAGTTCCATTTGTCATATGCAGGTAACTTATAATCAGCTGAATCTTCTAGAACAGTAGAAAGAAGAGATGATTTTCCCATGAGCCCTCCTAATTCTGCTGATCAACCAGAAGAAGATGTTCCTTTATAAGCTGATCCTATCAGACAAGCTCCACAACATTAGAGTGTTTCAACTGAGGCTAGTCATGCTTACTCCTTTAGATGAACCATCAAATGAAGTGTGGAATCCAACACCAGCTACTGTTCCAGTTGAAATCGAGAGGAATAAAAATGATGACAGTGTTCAAAGTGCAGCAGATGCCTAAGTAGAAACCAATGGAGCCTTTGACTATTTTTATCACTCTCCCACATCACAACCTGAAGGTGCCTCTTACTAGGATGATATGAATGTCTCCAACCTTGATCTATCCATTACTGGTGATTCCATTCCAACCACCAGGATACATAAGGATCATCCAGTGTCAACCATCATTGGTGAACTAGATGAGCGGGTGACTAGCAAGTCCAGTATTGCAAACATTTGTTTGTTTTCTTGCTTTCTATGTCAGGAAGTACCTAAGAACATAAAAGAGGCTCTTCAAGAAAATAGCTGGATCGAGGCAAAGCACGAAGAGTTGCTCCAGTTCAAGAAACAAGAATTATGGCAACTAGTAGATCTTCCTGAATGTTAATACCTTATCATTACCACGTGGCTATACAGAAACAAGACTGATGATAGGGGCTTCATCATCAGAAACAAAGTAAGACTAGTGGCACAGGGATACACACAAGAAGAAGACATAGATATGATGAAGTGTTTGCTCCTGTAGCCAGATTAGAAGCTATCAGAATTTTCCTTGCGTACTCAGCATCCATGAAGTTCACAGTATAT
>BJCO01640622.1:0-14329 GCA_018326465.1 Flaveria floridana | reverse complement strand
CTGCATTTGTGCTTTACTTGGTGATTGTATGTGGGATTTATGGTTACCTGTTGATACTTATATCATGATCATTAATTCTTTCATGAACCGCTTGTTTTATATGGATAGATCTATTTGTGGAATCCCCTACACACAGGGGCTTCCGTTTAGGAAGGGTACCCTACTGAGATCCTGCGGGATTGTTTATGGCATGTGACACATTTTGTTAAGATACTATGGTGAACCATCCGGGCAGGTATGGTGCACTGGTTTGGGGCTCAGTTCTTCCTTCGGGAATAACCGGTAAAACACAACTTTAGAAGAGGCTAACCGGGACTGAGTGCACGGTTGATTATGATACTCCCATGATGTTGAAACTATGATTCTTTCCTTTTTATCAAATGAGGATTTTGTTAAATCCTTTTGTTTTTAAATTTTAAGCACTTGAATTCACCAACTCTTTTGTTGACACAATTTCTTTTTGAGCATGTTTCAGGTAATCTATGAAGAGATTCTAGCTGTTGTTGAAGACCTAGACTTATCCCCGTGACCATGGCATTGGCTTATTTTACTTAATGAATAATTTGAAAAATTTAAAATTTCTGTTAAACAATACAATTTGTCTCTATGTTGGTTGTATAACTCATTTGGGGGCTAGATCTGTTTCTAGCCCCGATATCTTTTGAAAACTTTAAATGCCATGTGATATTCTCTCCTTTGAGCTCTTGTAATGGTTTGCTTCCGCTGCCATATGTTGTTGCTAGTCTGTGACGTCCCACCCTACCTGGGCCCGGTGTGTGACACCATTCTTTCATTCATTGCGTTTTACTTCTCATCTTTGTTATCTTTGTAACACTCGGATATTTTAAGAAGTTGTAAAAAGAAGAATAAAAGTGGAAAATGCAATTTAACCCAAGTTAAGGGGTTAAATATGTCAAAAGTACAAAATAATATATTATATTTTGTACAAAAGGAGTATGGCTGCCCATACACCTTGCACATCACCTTTTTTTCATTCGGTTTTAGAGAGAGAAAGAGCAGAATTCGAGTTTTTGGAAGAAGAAGAACAAGAAGGCTGAATTCAAGGTAAGAATTCGAAGTTTTAAGCGTTCTTGTTGGGTTTCAGTCTCGAGTTTGTGCTTATACATGTTTGTATGTCCGGGTTGTGTGTTTTAGTGGGTTTTGGGTGTTTGAACTCCTTTTTGCATTCGGGTTTGAAGAAGCCTTTCCTGAAAGTTGTTAAAGGTGAGTTCTACAACCCCATTTTTACATGTTTTAACTGATTTTAGGGTTGGAAATACATGTATAAACAAATTTATAAAATGGATATTTATACTCGTATGAATGTGTATGTGTGTATGCGGGTGGGGTATGAATTGGGAAGATTTATGGTTATGAAGATGTAATTGATGTGTCTTTGATGCTTAGAATGTAAGAACTAAGATTAGGATCACTTAGAATTGAATTTGGGCTTGAATTATGATGATGTTAGTTACAAGTGCCCGAACGCCTAAGTGCCCATGCGCCTAAGTTAGGCCCATCCGCCTGCATAGTGCTCATGCGCCTAGAGTTTGCCCAGAATGGTTAAGTGTTGGGCCATGCGCCCCAATAGTGCCCATGCTCCCCGAACCTTCCCATGCACATAAGTGTTCCCATGCGTTTAGAAGGCCAAGCGCCTGCATGGTGCCCATGCGCCTGCATAGTGCTCATGCGCCTAAAACTTAGAAATATTTTTAAGAGGTTTTAAAAGGAAGACCGATTTTTCTATAACATAATATGCTATACAAATATGTTAAAATAAAATATTTTCGCGCTGACCTGGCAGCATGGCCCCAGGCACGGGCGTTGCCCCTTGGACCCCACTAGGGGCTGCTGCCCCTAGGACCCCGCTGTCAGGGGCTGCCGCCCCCGATCCCCCGCTGTCCCATGGAGGATCGGTTATGTTCTATGATGACTTCTTATGTATGTGTATGTGTATAGGAATGGATGATGCATGATGTTTATGATGATGTGTGATGATGTATGATGATGTTATGCATATGTATGATATGTTTTCTTATGCTCCTTATTATGTATTATTCTGTGACTTACGTATTATGAGTTTGAGATGAACGTGAAGTATTGTGTAACGTAAAGCGGAAGTTAATGTTAATGATATGAGAATCATAAAGAAAGAATGAATGCATGCATTAATGAACAAACAAATGTAAGAAAAGTCTTGCAAGCAATGTATGAAGGTCCACACCCAATGAAGGGTGTTAGCTCAACTGTGTGCGGGTTAGCAACCCTAGAAGGATGCAAATTGGGGTCTAATCCTTGTGATTGACTGTATGTATGGGATCTTGCCGCTTACCCCGGTACTATGGTCAGGCCAGCGGGCACAATGTATGGGAGTCAAATTATAGACTTCGCCCCAGTACCCGCTTTATGCATGACGGTGGGGTATAGCCCGTGGCATTGGCCCGAAATATGAGGAACATAAAGGTGAATGTATGTAAAATATGGTAAGGAAGATAATGAATGATTACGATGACGTACGAATATGAATGAACGATAATGAATGATGATGAAGATAATAATAAGATTATCTATTTGTACGTATGATGTATAAGCACATATGAAAGTAAAGAACGGTTTTGAATGATAAGTGAAATATTTTATTTATAAAACTAGAACTCACTCAGCAACGTTGACTTTTATGTATTTTCCAGTTGGCAGGTGATTGTTGCTGAGGATAGCATGGGGAAGCTACTTGGCATTTTTGGGAAGGCATCCATTTGTGTAACAATGACGTTTTTATGATGTAACGCAAATTATAATATTTTATAACAGTTAACTACATTGTATTATTTTGCAAAAGCGTTCATTAATATATGAAATGGTTTAAAGTAATTTCCGCTGCGATGTTTTAATTAAATGTATGTTTATTTGGTTTGTGCAATGATAGTCTAGCTGTGAGGTGCCCGGGAACGGGGCCTTACAAGCTGGTATCAGAGCCAAAGTTTAAGTGAAATGGGCATATATTTTCAAAAAAAACCTAAACTTAAACTGAGAATTGGACAAAGGGAATAGATGCCAGTCCAAGTAGTTACGTGCCATAAGGTATTTTCTTAATTGTTGACTGATATTATGTGCGCATGTTATTTGATCTGTTTGCCCTTAGTAGATTTAGATACTGATGTAGTCAGGATAGGAAATGCTTGGGGTATGAAGAGTAAAGTAAGTGGCTAATCCTAACTGGACACTGTAATTAGGGACTTACGGTACTTGACATAAACTGAGATATTACCTTGAATGACCGTGTTAGTGTTTGAATCTTATAGTGTGTTAGAATATGGCTGGAGGTAGATCTTCTAAGGTTTCATGAGGCGGAGTACGTGGTGGACGTGGTGCTGGACCACGGGTCATAAGAGGAAGGCCCAGGGTTGAAAAGGTGACCCATGAGGAGCCTGAGACCCCTCATCCGGAGGGTGGTGATGAGAGTCCTAATTTAAGAGCCTCGATGAAGGAGGCCGTGGTGGAGGAGGTTTATCTGGTCATGCAGACGATCTTGCCGTCTTTGGTGACCGAAGTGATTAAAGCTGTTAGAGAAGGAGAGAGGAAGGATAGGAACAGGTACTTGGGAGGGAGAGAACAACTCGAGACCGAGACGCTTATCCCTACTGATGAGGAAGTAGAGGAAGAAGAGCCTGTGCCGGAGGCAGCATGAGGCTGTAATTATGGGGCATTCCAAAGATGCAAGCCCCCTACCTTTGATGGTAATGGCACTGCTGCTGCTGCTCACCGATGGGCGAGGGAGATGGAGGATGTCTTTGAAATCAGCGAGTGCCGAGAGGACCAGAAGGTGAAGTTTGCCACCCATTCATTTGTGGACTCGACTCTATGCTGGTGGGACAACATTGTCCAAGCCGAGGTTAGTAGGGCGATTGGTAGAATGAGGTGGAGTGAATTGAAGAAGTTGGTGATCGAGGAATTCTGTCCTCATCGGGAGTTGGACAAGGTGGAGAGAGAGTTCCTGCAGCTGGAGGCGGGAACCATGACACATCAGTAGTACACCACCAAGTTTAACGAGATGGCACGGCTAGTGCCGGATCAGGTGGCACCCTTGTCATGGAAGATCAAGTGATACATTCAGGGCTTACCAGCGGACATCTGCAGGCATATGATCGTTGCCCGACCGAGCACGTTCAGGTCGGTGGCTGATTTGGCAGGAAGACTGTATGATGAAATGGAGGTAGTGGTGGCTGAGGTGAGTAAGAAAGGTGGTGGTGACCAGAACTAGAACGGGAAGCGGTTTGGACGGGGTGGTGCTCCGACAAACAACAAGAGTGCACGGGTGGATGACCGACGTGTGGTCATATCCGGTGCAGGGTCGAAGAGGTGTGAAAAATGTGGAAAGGAGCATACCGGAGAATGTAGGTGGGATCGAATGTATGCTTCAAGTGTGGGAGGATGGGACATATAGCAAAGGACTGTCGTGTGGCTAGATGTTTTAATTATGGTGGAGATGGTCACATGAGCAGGGAATGCAAGAAGCCAAGGGCTGAGAGTTCTGGGGCTAAGAAGGCGACCGAGACTGAAGGGTAGAAGACAAGCGCCAGAGCTTTCACCATGACCAGGGAGGAGGCTAGGACGGACCCAAATGTGGTGTCAGGTACGTTTCTAGTAAACCAAACTCTTGCTTTTGTGTTATTTGATTCTGGGGCTAGTTGGAGTTTTATTTCTACTGCTTTCTATGCTAATTTGCCTGTCAGTAGTAGAAGTATTGATGTAGAAACTGCCATAGGTAAGTCTACCAGGATTTCTGAGATGATAGAAGGCTGTGACATAGAATTAGAAGGTCATAAGTTTCCTGTTAGACCATTCGTGATGACCTTAGGTGGTTTCGATGTAGTCCTAGGAATGGATTCGTTGGGAGACTACGAGGTGAACATCGTGTGCTACAAGAAGATGATTAGATTGACAGCAACCGATGGGAGTTCGGTGATGGTTTATGGGGATCGGGTCACTACGATTCCGAAAGTGATTTCGATGGCGGTGGCGGGAAAGTGCATGAGACATGGATGTAGTACGTATTTAGCCTACGTGAAAGATGTGGATACGTCAACATCATAACTATCCGATGTGCCGGTTTTATGTGACTTTCCGGGCGTGTTTCCAGAAGATTTACCAGGTGTGCCACCGGACCGCGAGATCGAGTTCCAGATTGCCTTGATACCCGGTGCCCAACCTGTTGCTAAGGCGCCGTATCATCTAACTCCCTACGAGATAAAGGAATTGATGGAGCAACTGCAGGAGTTGCTTGATAAGGGGTTCATTAGATCGAGTATCTCTCCTTGGGGTGCTCCGGTCTTGTTCGTGAAAAAGAAGGACGGGAGTATAAGGATGTGTATTGACTACCGTAAATTGAACAAGTTGACGGTGAAGAATCGGTATCCATTATCAAGGATTGATGACTTGTTTGATCAGCTGCAAGGTGCCAGTTGGTTCTCGAGGATTGATCTTCGATCTGGTTACCATCAGCTGAAGGTAAAGGAGCAAGATGTCCATATAGATAGCTTTTCATACGCGTTATGGACACTACGAGTTTCTCGTTATGTCTTTTGGATTAACTAACACGCCAGCTTCCTTTATGGACTTGATGAACCGAGTATGTCGGCCGATGTTAGATAAATCAGTGATTGTGTTTATTGATGATATCCTGATTTATTCTAGGAGCGAGGAAGAACATGCCGGTCACATACACGAGGTATTGGAGACACTTAGGAGACATAAGTTGTATGCTAAATTCTCTAAGTGCACGTTATGATTGCGCGGAGTTCAGTTCTTGGGTCACGTGGTAAATCCCGGGGGGATTATGGTAGACCCGGCAAAGGTGGAGGCGGTGATGCAATGGAAGTCTCTAAAGACGCCATCTAAGATCCGTAGCTTCTTGGGGTTGGCGGGATATTATCGAAGATTCATCCAAGACTTCTCCATGATAGCTTATCCATTGACTAAGCTAACTCGTAAGGATGTGAAGTTTGTATGGGGTCAAGATCAGGAGAAGGCTTCTGAAGAGTTAAAGATGAGGTTAACTCAAGCTCTTGTTTTGTCCTTACCCAAAGGAAGCGAGGACTTGGTAGTCTATTCGGATGCTTCTTACTCAGGGTTGGGTTGCGTGTTGCTGCAATAAGGGAAGGTTATAGCCTATGCACCCCAACAGTTGAAAGTTCATGAGGTTAATTATCCTACTCATGACTTGGAGCTGGCCGCTGTGGTCTTTGCCTTGAAGATTTGGCGGCACTACCTATACGGGACGAAGTGCACCATATTCACTGACCACAAAAGCTTGAAGTACTTCTTCGAGCAAAAAGATTTGAATATAAGGCAGAGGCGATGGTTGGAGCTCATAAAGGATTATGATTGCGAGATCCAGTACCATCCGGGCAAGGCCAACGTGGTGGCAAATGCCCTTAGCCGAAAGGAGAGACCCGAGCCGATTCAGGTAAAGGCTTATCAGTTGATTATAACCTCTTATGTGATGACGCAGGTCAAGGAGTTTCAAGATGAGGCGTTGAAAGAAGATCATCTTAACTCTAAAAGGATGAGAGGCCTGGTCACAGAGTTGGGTGAAAACACTCTTGGTGCTAGAACCCGATATGGGCGGATTTGGATTCCTCGTTACGGGACTTTCGTGGAAAGATCATGGATGAGGCTCATAAGGCTCGATACTCCATTCATCCCGGTGCTACCAAGATGTACCACGATATGAAGAAGGATTATTGGTGGTCAGGTATCAAGCGTGACGTAGCAGAGTATGTGAGTAAGTGCCTTGTTTACAAGTGAAGGCAGAGCATCAGAAGCCGTACGGGAAAATCCAACCTTTGGATATACCCGAGTGGAAGTGGGAGCATATCACCATGGACTTTATTACGAAGTTACCGCGTACCCTGAGAGGGTATGATGCTATATGGGTGGTAGTTGATCGTTTGACGAAGAGTGCACACTTCCTACCGATTCAAGAGACGTATTCCTCCGAAAGATTAGCAGATGTATTTATCAAGGAGATTGTAGCTCGTCATAGTGTACCGGTGTCTATTATATCTGATCATGAGACTCGGTTTACATCCAAGTTTTGAAAGAGATTCCATGATGCGATGGGGACGAGGCTACACATCAGCACGACTTATCATCCTCAATGGACGGTCAGTCTGAGAGGACGATCCAGACACTCGAGGACATGCTTCGAGCGTGCGTGATCGATTTTGGAGGAGGTTGGGATGACCATTTGCCGTTAGCAGAATTCTCGTACAATAATAGTTATCATGTCAGTATTGGCATGCCACCATACGAGATGCTATATGGTAGGAGATGCACCTGTTTGTTAGGGTGATATTGGTCAGAAGGAGTTAGGAAGTATTGAGTTGATTAAAGCTACGATTGAGAAACTAGAAAAGATCAAAGCCTTTATGAAGGCAGCTAAGGATAGACAGAAGTTGTATGCTGATAAGAGACGCAGACCTATTGAGTTCCAGGTGGGTGATAGGGTTATGTTGAAAGTCTCACCTTGGAAGGGTATCATTCGGTTTAGAAAGCGGGGAAAGTTAAGCCCGAGGTATATAGGACCTTTCCGCATCATTCCGCGAGTATGAGAGGTGGCCTATAGGTTAGAACTACCCGATGAGTTAAATGGAATTCATCGGATATTCCATGTATCTCATCTGCGGAAGTGTTTGGTAGACGAGGATATGGTTGTACCACTGGAAGATATCAAAGTAGATGAACGGCTCAACTATGTGGAGCAACCAGTGGCGATCATCGATTCTAAAGAGAAAAGGTTAAGGAATAAAGTGGTTCCCCTGGTGCGTGTACAGTGGAAGCACAGGAAGGGATCCGAGTCTACGTGGGAGACTGAAGAGGTGATGAGGCAGCATTACCCACATCTGTTTGAGGAATAAAAGGTTTCGGGGACGAAACCTATATAAGGGGGGTGGACTTGTAACACCTGGATATTTTAAGAAGTTGTAAAAAGAAGAATAAAAGTGGAAAATGCAATTTAACCCAAGTTGAGGGGTTAAATGTGTCAAAAGTATAAAATAATATATTATATTTTGTACAAAAGGAGTATGGCTGCCCATACACCTTGCACATCACCTTTTTTGCATTCGGTTTTAGAGAGAGAGAAAGAGCAGAATTTGAGTTTTTGGTAGAAGAAGAACAAGAAGGCTGAATTCAAGGTTAGAATTCGAAGTTTTAAGCGTTCTTGTTGGGTTTTAGTCTCGGGTTTGTGCTTATACATGTTTGTATGTTCAGGTTGTGTGTTTTGGTGGGTTTTAGGTGTTTGAACTCCTTTTTGGATTCGGGTTTGAAGAAGCCTTTCCTGAAAGTTGTTAAAGGTGAGTTCTAGAACCCCATTTTTACATGTTTTAACTGATTTTAGGGCTGGAAATACATGTATAAACAATTTTATAAAATGGATATTTATACTCGTATGAATGTGTATGTGTGTATGCGGGTGGGGTATGAATTGGGATGATTTATGGTTATGAAAATGTTATTGATGTGTTTTTGATGCTTAGAATGTAAGAACTAAGCTTAGGATCACTTAGAATTGAATTTGGGTTTGAATTATGATGATGTTAGTTACAAGTAGTTGTTCACGCGTCTGAAATAGTACTCATACGCCCAACTACCAAAATGACAAAGTATGCCCAGACGCCCAAAATCCAGCGCCTAAATAGTGCCCGAACGCCTAAGTGCCCACGTGCCTAAGTCGGGCCCATGCGCCTGCATAGTGCTCATGCGCCTAGAGTTTGCCCAGAATGGTTGTGTTGGGCCATGCGCCCCAATAGTGCCCATGCGCCCAGAACCTTCCCATGCGCCTAAGTGTTCCCATGCGTCTAGAAGGCCAAGCGCCTACATAGTGCCCATACGCCTGCATAGTGCTCATGCGCCTAAAACATAGAAATACTTTTAAGAGGTTTTAACAGGAAGATTGATTTTTCGCGCTGGCCTGGCAGCACGGCCCAGCCACGGGCGTTGCCCCTTGGACCCCACTAGGGGCTGCTTCCCATAGGACCCCGCTGTCAGGGGCTGCCGCCCCCGAACCCCCGCTGTCCCACGGAGAGTCGGTTATGTTCTATGATGACTTGTTAGGTATGTATATGTATATTGGAATGGATAATGCATGATGTTTATCATAATGTGTGATGATGTATGATGATGTTAAGCTTATGTATGATATGTTTTCTTATGCTTCTTATTATGTATTATTCCGTGACTTACGTATTATGAGTTTGAGATGAACGTGAAGTATTATGTAACATAAAGCAGAAGTTAATATATGAGAAGCATAAAGAAACAATATATGCATGAATTAATGAAAGAACAAATGTAAGAAAAGTCTTGCAAGCAATGTATGGAGGTCCACACCCAATGAAGGGTGTTAGCTCAACTATGTGCGGGTTAGCTACCCAAGAAGGATGCACACTGGGGTCTAATCCTTGTGATTGACCGTATGTATGGGATCTTGCTGCTTACCCCGGGACTGTGGTCAGGCCACCGGGCACAATGTATGGGAGTCTAATTATAGACTTCGGCCCAGTACCCGCTTTATGCATGACAGTGGGATATAGTACATGGCATTAGTCCGAATGAAGTTACCCCGTACTATGGTCATGCCACCGGGCACAATGTATGGGAGTCTAATTATAGACTTCGGCCCAGTACCTGCTTTATGCATGACGGTGGGGTATAGCCCGTGACATTGGCCCGGAATGTGAGGATGATAAAGGTGAGTGTACGTAAAATATGGTAAGGAAGATAATGAATGATAACGATTACGTACGAAGATGAATGAACGAAAGTTAATGAACGATGATGAAGATAATAATAAGATTATTTATTTATACATATGATGTATGACCACATATGAAAGTAAAGAACGTGTTTGAATGATAAGTGAAATATTTTATTTATAAAACTAGAACTCACTCAGCAACGCTGACTTTTATGTATTTTCCAGTTGACAGGTGATTGTTGCTGAGGATGTGTAAGGCCCCGTTCCTGGACACCTCACAGTTGGTTATTCATTGCATCATAGATACATATTAATACACATTTCATAAAATAAACAACGAAATTACGTTAGCAAAAACCATTCTCTATCATAGCATAGGAATGGATGTCAGTCTTTCCCTACCGAGTAGCTTCACCCTCGTGCCATCCTCAGCAACAATTACCTACCAACTGAAAATATATAAAAGTCAGCGTTGCTGAGTGAGTTCTAGTTTTTAAAAGTATTAAAATGCTTTGTGTAATGTATATATATGAAAATAATCTTTTTATCAAAATATTTTCCTTACTCTTGTACGTGAGCACGCATCAAGTATACAACAAGGTGGTACTTTCTTTCTTTCTTTACTGTATGCCTTTGTTCATTTCGTACTCTTTAACTTTATCTTTCACTGTCTATGTGGACCAATGAGCAATACACTAAACTATATGCACGGGGAAACTGGTGTTAGGCCTCTGGTCTCTCAATGGGCTATGATCACTGTACACAAGGCTGACCCAGTCACCTAGGGTATGCTGCAAAGGTCCGCCAATCTCAATTGATTGGCCCTGTGTGCATCCTTTGGGGTAGCTAACCCGCATCACAGTTGAGCTAACGACAACATGGTCATGCACCTCCTATATGATTGTAAGACTTTATAACATTTTAATTAAGTTCCACTTCTCTTTATCATTACTCTTCCACTTTGTTAAGGATAATACTTGTATTTATGATCATAAACACACCACATAAGTCACACAATAATAATTACTATGATCATAGGATCAACTTAATAATAATGCAAATATAATATCAATTAAAAACCACCCTAAGTCAAACTTAGGTCAAAACCTAATGATTCTGTTTTTCTCAAAATCTCAGAAAGTGTTCTAAGTGTTCTAGGCGCATGAGCACTATGCAGGCGTGGGAGGCCTGTTTAGGCGCATGGGCACTATTTGGGCGTTTCATCACTTAGGAATCTGGACCATCTCAGACGCATGGGAACTATTTAGGCGTCTGGGTTGTACTTAGGCGTCTGGGACTAAGTCTTAGATGCATGGGATACTGTTCAGGCGCATGGGTTTGCACTTAGAAATTCTAAGGTATTTTCTAGGCGGTGGGGGCACTGTTTGGGCGCTAGGGCCCTGTATGGGCGCATGGGCTGACTTAGGAACTTTCTAAGCAAGTTTTAGGCGGTTGGGACACTGTTTAAGCGGTTGGGCAACCTGTTTAGCATATTTCTAACATATTATCAGTCCCAATCATTCTTCTTACATGTTCTAAGCTTAATAACACCATTCTAAGCATAACTAATACACAACAACCATAAAAACATCATCATACACACATAGATACATACGGGTATTCAAATAAACTTTGTAAAAAAATGGTTTTACATACATTTTCAGCCCCAAACTCCAAGTCTTGAACTTTCCAAAGAATTCAAACACCTAGACGGGTCTAAAACATACAAACCCAAACATAAAAACACGTATAAGCATGTAACCGAGGTTAGTTCTAGCCAAGAACAACTTAAAAACATTAAATCTTACCTTAAATTCGGTTTTCTTCTTGTTCTTCTTCAAGAATCCGAGAGCTTTCTACTCCTTCTCTCTCTAGAATTCACAGAAAGTTGGTATGCAGGTAGAGTGGGTGGCCATGCCACCTTTTTGTACAAAATTATTATATTATTTTGTACTTTTACACCTTTAAGCCCTCAATTTGGGTCTTAGTACATTTCCTCCTTTTTATTCTTCCTTCCATAACTTTTAAAACATCCGGGTGTTACAAGTCCACCCCCCTTATATAGGTTTCGTCCCCGAAACCTGTTATTCCTCGAAAAGATGAGCGTAATGCTGTCTCATCTCTTCTTCTGTTTCCCTTGTAGATTCGGATCCTTTTCGGTGTTTCCACTGCACCCGCACAAGTGGAACCACTTTATTCCTTAGCCTCTTCTCCTTGCGACGATGATTGCCACTGGTTATTCTACATAGTTAAGTCGTTCATCGACCTCGATATCTTCCAGTGGTACAAGCATGCCTGCATCAGCTAGGCACTTCCTCAGATGGGATATATGGAATGTGGGATGAATTCCACTTAACTCATCTGGCAATTCAAGTCGATAGGCTACCTCTCCTACTCGTGAAACTATTCGGAAAGGTCCTATATATCTCGGGCTTAGCTTACCTCACTTCTTGAATCAGATGATCCTCTTCCAAGGTGAGACCTTCAACATAACTCGGTCGCCAACCTTGAATTCTATCGGTCTTCGCCTCTTGTCAGCATACGACTTTTGTCTATCTTTTGCCGCTTCCATAAAGGCCTTGATCTTTTGTAGCCTCGATCACCTCAACACCTCCCAACTTCTTCTGCCTAATGTCTCCCCAACATACGGGCGTCCTACACCTCCTACCGTATAGCATCTCGTATGGTGGCATGCCAATACTGGCATGATAACTGTTATTATATGAGAATTCTGCTAACAGTAACTGTTCATCCCAACTTCCTCCAAAATCGATTACACATGCTCGAAGCATGTCCTCGAGCATTTAAATTATCCTCTCAGACTGACCATCTATCTGAGGATGATAAGCCGTGCTAATGTGTAGCCTCGTCCCCATTTCATCATGGAATCTCTTCCAAAACTTCAATGTGAATCGGGTGTCACGATCTGACACGATAGACACTTGCACACCATGACGAGCTACAATCTCTCTAATGAACAAGTCCGCCAGCCTTTCAAATGAATACGTCTCATGGATCGGTAGGAAGTGAGCACTCTTGGTTAGACGATCAACAATCACCCAGATGGCATCGTACCCCCTCGCCATGCGGGGTAACTTCGTAATGAAGTCCATGGTGATATGCTCCCACTTCCACTTGGGTATATCCAATGGTTGGATCTTCCCGTAAGGTTTCTGAGCTATGCCTTCACTTGCAAGCAAGTAAGGCACTTATTCACATACTCCACCACGTCACGTTTCATACCCGGCCACCAGTAGTCCTTCTTCATGACTTGATACATCTTGGTGGCACCAGGATGAATGGAGTATCGAGTCGTATGAGCTTCATACATGATTCGCCCTCACAGATCTCCATAATGAGGGATCCACATTCGTCCAAAGCGGGTTCTAACCCCATGGGTATTTTCTCCCAGTTACGTGACTAGACCTCTCATTCATTCAGAGTTGAGGCGATCTTCTTTCAACTCCTCATTCTGAAATTCTTTCACTTGAGTCATCACGTCTGAGGTCATCACTAACTAATACACCTTCACCCAAATCGGCTCGGGTTTCTCTTTTCGGCTAAGGGCATCGGCCACCACATTGGCCTTGCCCGGATGGTAGTGGATCTCACAGTCGTAATCTTTGATAAGCTCTAATCACCTTCTCTGCCTCATGTTGAGATCCTTCTGCTCAAAGAAGTACTTTAAGCTCTTATGGTCGGTGAAAATCGTGCACTTTGTACCATATAAGTAGTGCCGCCAAATCTTCAATGCGAGAACCACAACCGCTAACTCCAAATCGTGTGTAGGGTAGTTGACTTCGTGGGTTTTCAATTGTCGGGATGCGTAGGCTATCACCCTTCCACGCTGCATTAACACACAACCTAGCCCAGAATAAAAAGCATCCGAATACACCACTAGGTCTTCACTCCCCTCAGGTAATGTCAAGACAGGAGATTGAGTCAATCTCCTTTTTAACTCCTCAAACGCACTCTCCTGTTCTCGACCCCACACAAACTTCACATCCTTGCGAGTCAACTTTGTCAGAGGTGAGGCTATCGTGGAGAAGTCTTGAATTAACCTTCTATAGTAGCCCGCCAAACCCAAGAAACTACGGATCTCAGATGCCGTCTTTGGAGACTTCCATTGCATCACCGCCTCAACCTTCGTCAGGTCCACCATGATTCCTTTAGCATTAATGACATGACCTAAAAATTGAACCTCACGTAACCAAAAAGTACACTTAGAGAATTTAGCATACAACTTCTTTTTCCTAAGTGTCTCCAGTACCTCGCGTATGTGACCGGCATGTTCTTCCTCGCTCTTAGAATAAATCAGGATATCATCAATAAACACTATCACTGACTTATCTAACATCGGTCGACACACTCGGTTCATCAAATCCATAAAGGCAGCTGGCGTGTTAGTTAATCTAAAAGACATAATGAGAAACTCGTAGTGTCCATAACGCGTCCGAAAAGCTGTCTTAGGAATGTCTTGCTCCTTCACCTTTAATTGATGGTAGCCAGATCGAAGGTCTATCCTCGAGAACCAACTGGCACCTTGGAGCTGATCGAACAAGTCATCAA
>BJCO01640520.1:0-13721 GCA_018326465.1 Flaveria floridana | reverse complement strand
ATTAAAGGACAAATGTATGAGTACGATGAGGTTTTTAAGTTTTAAATGAATGTTTAATTATCTTCCGCTGCAATGTTTTGTTATTAAACTGATTATATGCTATGGTTAACCAACTGTGAGGTTTTCCCGGGAACGGGGCCTTACATAAAGATATAAAAATAAAAATAAAGTTGTTGAGTATGATGACGATATGACAAAAAATGGAGCACCGGTAAGTTATTGTGGTATTTTCGCATTACACTATGTAACGCCCAGAAATTTCCGAAGCAAACCATTTAATAATAATGGGCTTTTTAAGGATTAATAAAAAAAAGTAAGTTAGTGGGCTATGGACTAAATTAACCCTAATGGGCTATCTTTTGATGGGTTTAAGGGCCCTTAATCAGCCCTTAAACATACATGATCAGTCTCCATCCCATCATTTGCAACCCTAGCCCCCAAGTTTCTAGAGAGAGAAAGTAGAGTGAGAAAGTGAAGAAAAACCCAAGGATTTGGTGTGCTATTGTGGAAGAGATTGAAAATCTAGGTGTTAGAGCTTCAAACCACAAGAAAGGAGCAACAAATCAAGGTAAGAATCGTCATCCAAATCTCCCTTTAGAATAGATCCAGATTTCTAGGGTTTTGGGTTTAAAAAGTTTCAAAGAAACACATAAAGGTCAAATTTTTACGTATAAAAACGTGTAAAAATTTTAGATATGGTTTCATGGATGGTAAACCAAGGATTTGGACGTAAAAAGTTAAGATTTTAGGTTAAAAACGGGTCGGTTCGTCATTTTTATGCATCCGGCGAAACTGTGAGCCCGACCAGCGAAATTGTACCTTCAACCAGTGAAATTGTCCCTTCAACCAGCGAAACAGTAGTTTCGCTTGTGCAAAACAGTTGTGTTCGAGAAAACCACTAAGACTTAGCGAATCTAGGAAATTCCAATGAAAGTTGGGTGCTCATGGCAGCGAATTTGTCCAGCGAAACTAGTAGAAGTACTGCCCAGCGAAACTGGTAGTGATACTGCCAGCGAAACTGGCAGCGAAACTGCCAGCGAAACTTGCAGCGAACATTCCAACGAAACTGTCAGCAAAACTGCTAGCGAAATTATGAAGAAAATGACGTTTTTGTGTATTAACTTCCGTGCAGCTCATGTATTTGGACTATTGCTTAAGTAACTTAGAATTGATGCTATTTTGCTAAGTTCAGCTGAGTTCTAGACCCCTCCTTTACTCGTTTTCAACGTTTTGGGGTGATATGCATACTAAAATACATACTTTTATGATGACGGTTTTTAAGACATTTATTCAAGAAAATAAAATTTTCTAAAGTAAAATGTGTCATTTAAATAGTTCAAAACGTTGCCCCTTGGACCCCACTAGGGGCTGCCGCCCCTAGAACCTCGCTAGCAGGGGCTGCTGCCCCCTAATGCCTACTGTCCCGTGGAGGGTCGGTTATCTGGTTTATCTCTTATAGTTGATGAAATGTGAATGCTTAGACTAAGAGTTTGCTTCTTATTATGTGTTAAGTGTATGTGAAAACTAAAGATATAAGTTAACTTAAAGAACTGTTATGGGGCCCATAATGTGTACCTTGATAAAGTAAAGCCTTGCAAGCAATTGATAAAGGAAGGTTGCATCTGCTGTGCCCTCATGATGATAAAGTAAAGGCTCAAACAGGCAGGTCAGTAAGGCCTAGATTGGCATGACAATAATGGCTTGTTTGGGTAAGACAGTAAGGCCTGAATTGGCGTGACGGTAAAGTCCTGTGTTTATCATAGACACCGATAGTAACTGGGAATTGACAGATAAAGAATAGTAATAATTAATAAGTAATAGGAAAGTATTGATACCTCGATAATCTGTGTATATCAGTGTTCCGATAGAGGATGATTATTTTCAAATGTTAAAGCTAATACCTTTTACAAAAGTTGTTTAACGAAGTAAACCTAGAATTCACTTAGCGAAGCTGACTTTTTAAGCATATTAGTTGACAGATGAGCTGTAGGGCTTGTGGTATGGGAGCATGGAACTAAAGCTTCTTGGCATCTGAAGACTGACATCCCTAATGAAGAAGAATATCAAGAGGATTTTCAAGGATTATTCTATGTTTAAAGACAATGTTTATATTTTAAAGTTAACTAAGTTGTAATGAATCGCAATTACTATACTTTTCCGCTACGATATATATATCTAAGTGCATGTTTTAAACCTATGTTTTTGCTGTGAATGACGAACTGTGAGGTTTCCTAGGATCAGGGCCTTGCACACCAAGACTAAAATGATTATTCTCAAATGAGAAAGAAGCAAAGTTATTACGATGGCATTTGAATGAGCATATAAAAGATGAAAAATTAAGACATATTTGAAGTCAATTTGACTGAACCCAAATTCATATTTGAAGACACAAATTACTTTTCTTTTGTATAGAAACCTACATTGCGATTTCATTAACATTTACGACCTCCAAAACATCACAAATTCGTTGACATTTACGACCTCCAAAACATCACAAAGTGGAAACGAAGTAAAAGATTGTACATCATGAGCAACAACCACTTCCGATTGCAACACAAAAATAGAAAAAGAAGAAGAGAAGGGTGACTTCCATATGATTTAGACAAAGGAAATATAATTTTTTTGTAAAAATAAAAGATCATGGTATAATGAAATTCAGTACATCAATTTCTTTGCTTGATATAAATAAATTGGTTACTCATTATCTTTTGATAGCATGTCATGTAAAATAACTAATAGATCAGTGAAACTTTTATCACTTCATTTGTTTTTTGCCTTCAAATTAAACAATCTTAATATAACACCAAGTTTTGAAAAATTTTCACAACCTTTATAAACCACACAAAGCTTTATTCAAAGCATAACCATAATAAAAAGAGCCATAATGGAAGCTGTTGTGCTGGAACCTTAAACTCTTCATAAAGGAGACCTTAACCATATAATCAAAATCCATTCCTAAGGTAGTAGATATCCATAACAAGAGGTTCCCAAAGAATAAGATCGAGCAAATCACCCATGCTGATCAAAAGATAAACAAGAAGATAGATAGAGCTTAGGGAGGAAAGAATGAGAAGATGAAGAATTAATTACAAGAGATTCGATAGATGATGAAGGCAACAAAGAATTAAATGAAAATCACATGTTTAAAGTGTGGGAAAGATAGTCACTTTGCAAAATACTATCAATAAAATGCCCTTGCCCACTCAGTTAAACAATCTAACAAGCCTAAACCCTCACAGAAGTCTATAGAGGCCAAATAACCATCAAAAGAAAACGATGGTGGTCAAAAATGTTTTCAACAATTAAGTCCCTCAAGTGTCGATTAAAAACAAATCTACACCTTTGATGAATCTACTCAATAAGTCAGCAATTGAAGACCAAAATAAGAAGAAGAATATGAAGAACCCTTCATCATCTTCAAAATTTTCAGAAGATCGTCATAAGAAAGTTATGTCAAAAGATCAGGCAAAGTCAAAAGAACAGCCTGGAAACGAAGACATCACTGAATCCTTCGATAACCCCAAAACAAAAACAAACCCATAAGCACTTACCATTGATATAAAATTGTTGCAAACCGGAAGACCTAAGAATAAATAGGCTCGAGTCCCCATTCTTCACTAACTAATTTGTTTATGTGCAGGATCATCCACAGGCCAAAATTAACATATGGATTGGCAATAACGGATGCTCTTAGCACATGACAGGTGACAGATCATGCCTACTGAATTTAAAACCATATGATGGTGTATTTGTTGCCTTTGGAAGTGATACAAAATAATGATACATTACTGGCGGGGGGATAGTTAGTATTGGCAAGGTAAGCTTTAGCAAGGTGAATTATGTAAACGATTTAAACTATAACCTATTGGGTGTGTCATAGTTATGTGATAAACAACATATTATTATTTTTACAAAGATGAATGCATTGTCTTATCTCTTGGGTTTGAAATTCCAGATGAAAAAATACTTTTAAGAGCTCCCATGAAGGATAATATGTACATGCTCAACATGCAGAATGCATCACCTTCAGAAAATGTATCAAGTTTTATTTCCAGAGCTTCTTTAAATGAGTCATCCCTTTGTCACGGACGATTGGCACATGTAAGTATTAAAAAAGATGAACAAACTAGTTCAGAATGGGTTAGTCACAGGACTGCCCAACAAAGAGTTTGCATGTGCTAATCACTGTATTGCTTGTCAAAAGGAAAGCAACATATGTCTTCTCATAAGTCCAAAGAATTAAATTTAGTCATAACTCATTTACATCTGCTTCACATGGGCTTGTTTGGCTCAACGGGTATAAAGAGTTTGGGAAGAAAATCATATTGTTTGGTAGTACTAAAGAATTTTATAAGATTCCCTTGGGGTTTCTTCTTAGAAACTAAAGATAAAACTTTTGAGATTTTAAAGTAATTTATTGTCAAAATTGAGAACCAAATAGATCAAAAGGTAAAATAATTAGATGTAATCAGAGTACTGAATTCGAAAACCACATCCTTGATTCTTTTTATGAATGCAAAAGTACTACAAGGAATATAGTGCTCTTAGAACTCCTAAGCAAAATAAAGTTACTGAGAGGAGAAATATGACACCTATTGAGGCTACAAGGACCATGCTATAGGACTTCAAACTTCCTATAACATTCTGCGCTGAAGAAGTTAGCACTACGTACTATGTTCATAATATACTATTGATAGTCAAGCACATGGAAAAGCATCTTATGAATTATATGAAGATCAAGAGTAGGTTGGACTCACCATGGTTGTTAGGTTCTTTTTGTTATATATATAATAGGTTTA
The DNA here is from genome assembly GCA_018326465.1 of Flaveria floridana. Lineage (NCBI taxonomy): Eukaryota > Viridiplantae > Streptophyta > Magnoliopsida > Asterales > Asteraceae > Flaveria > Flaveria floridana. Next base: position 8,922 of record BJCO01640520.1, on the reverse strand, counting down.
ATGTTAGTTTATATCTATTATGTAATTTTGTAGTTTGTTTTATGTTTAGTATAGTTTCTCTGACCCAGCGAAACTATTAGGGAAACTATAGTTTCGCTCGTAGTCAACTGAGTTAGGTCATCCAGCGAAACTATGTTTCGTAGCCGGGTGAAACTAAGATGTGATCAGAACAGTTTCGCTGTCCCGCGAAACTATTGACGAAACTACAAACTGCCTATATATTGTAATGATCAAAGTTTATATGCAAGTTTTTGCACAACCCTAATATGAATATTCTTCTTTGCAATTCTGTTCTTATTTACTTTTTGGCTGGAAATCACTTTGTTATTCATCTTTGAGCCTTTGTTTGTTCTTATTATTATGGTTTTAGTTATCTTTGTTATACATTTGAAAACCATTGTTTAGATTGTTGCTTGAGCCTTATTTCAGTGGGATTAATGAGTGGTATTCATCATTTGCACTGATTTTTGATCATGTTGGGCCAATAATATGGTATCATAGCCTTAGTGCTCTTGATTTGTTGAAGTTTTAGAAGGTTTTTTTAGAAAAAACACTGTTTCATTTACTTCAGATCTTCTAGTGTGTGTTTTTAGCCTAAAAATCTATTGGAAACATGTGTTTTGGGCTAAGGAAGATAGCCTAATCATAAAATCATCAACTCATGTTGATTTGGGTGAATTCTGGTTGATTTGTTACACATAAAGGCAAACAGATGCATCCAGCAAAACTGTGGGTTTCTTCCAGCGAAACTATCATAGTCCAGCGAAACTATAGCTTCTTTGATTCATCGAAGATTGTTTTTGATTCCTAGAGAAACTATCATATTTGAATGAAAGTTCTCTTTACTTTGTTGCTAGAACAAGCAAAAGTGCTGTCAATAGTAAATGGTCTATATACTCCAATTGTTACTGTTGGTGAAGTTACCTTTCCAAACACTGATTCATCACCTTTACTAAAAGAAACCTCAAGTTAATCAATCGTGATCAGAACGCTTTTGGGGCTTTAACCTTATGCTTATCATAAGACATCTATAACCGCTATACTGAGCACAAAAGTGGAAAATCCTTATATGATGCGTTGTGTGAATTTTATGATTGAAATAAATATCTCAATAAGGACAAGAAGCTCAAGCTGAGAAGGAATTCATGAAAGCCTAACTGATATTACCAATTGGTTTTTGTCAGTATCAAGTACTTTTAAGAGATATGATGAACAGTTGGGCAATCATGAGCAAGTTGCTAAGCTTTTGTTCTCACTTCCACCATAATGGAGCTTGCAAGTCAGGATGTTAAAGCAGGGAAGCAACTTTGCTGACTATAAACTTATGGATGTAATCACCAAACTTAAATAATTTTATCTTTATTTGAAAAGAAGGGAATACAAACAATCCATGATGTCTACCACAGTATATCCACAAAATGTTGTATTGGTATCATCCGCTGCAAACTCGTCTGTATATGGTACAGCTTATGGTGGATCAACAGGATATGGTGTATCAGGCAGACCTAGTGGTGGATCTACTAGTGTTGGTTCAAGCTCAAAGACATCCATCGCTACTCAAATTCCATCTGATGCAATAACATTATTTGGGATGTGTTGTTCACAACTATGAAGCTTTAGCTATAGGGAGCTGAAAGGAAAAGGGATGACTATTGAAAATATGTACCCGGTGGATCCTGTTGATCTTGAAGAAACTGATATCCAATGGCAGATGACAATGCTCACACTGTATGCAAGAAGATTTATGGAATGAACTGGGAGGAAGAATTTTGGCAACCAAAATCAAAATGCCAAAATGAATTTTGATAAGTTAAAATTAAGATGCTTTAATTGCAAACAGTTGGGGCACTTCAAGAGAGAATGTCCATCTCCTATCATCACCGAGCCGGGAACTTCTGAAACATCTAAAGCTATCTCGATCAATGACAAGGAAGAAGCCAAGACAAAGAAGGAAACACTACTAATCACAAACTTTGATTGGTGTGCAAAGATTAAAGAATCTAAAGAAGATATTAATCATTCATTGGTGGCTGAAGTGGTAAATAATTATATGGATTCAGTTGATGATTTTGATCCTTTCATGGAGTTCACAAATAAGATTTCAGTTGATAACTATGATGAAAATGATAAGCAACATGTTCAAGATGAAGAGGTGCAGGTTGGGGAGGTCAAGGAGAAGAAGAGGGTTAAGGATGTCGAGGGCTAGAAGAATGGTTTGGTATAGGGTGAGAAGAAGATGATAGTTGGTGCAACTCATGAGATCAGGAAAGAGAACCATGTTGAAAAGAGTGGGGTGAAGCAGGAGTCAGTGATGAAGAGATTGAAGTGGAACTTGAGGTGGAAGAAGACAGGAAGAAAGCATTGGAGGAGAAATAACACAAAAAGAATACTCTGTTCTGTCAATGCGAGAAGGCCCTAGCTGCTAAAAATGTAGTTATGGGTCTACCATATGAGGTAATCCAAGACATGTGTTCTTCTTCATGCAAAATCTATTTATTTGGAGTTTACAAAGCTAATAGATTAGTGTTAGATAATGAAAAGGAATTAAAACAAATAAATAAGGAACTTAAAACAAATGAGTTAAAAGTTTTTGTCAAGTTAAATGAAGCTTTGAAAGAAAATGAGCACTTAAAAAGAAATCTTTTAGAAAGAAATGTTGAAATAAATGCTTTAACTGAACGTGTGGCACTTGCCAAACTTGAACCAAGCAAATTAAAAACCAAACTTGAAAAATGGACAATTTCTGGGATGAAACATAAGGACTTTTGCAAAAAGCAACGCGGGGCAAGAATTAAGAATGTTTTGGGATATGAAGAGATCACTCATGTTTATCCTCCTCCAAGTACTCATTGTTATTCTCCTATGTCTATACCTCATCCAAAAAATGAATTAATTCAATATCATGCTAACAGTTTGTATGCAAGTTTAGAAGAAGTAAACCATAAGGAGATTCGAGAGGAATATGGTCATGGTGCTAGTAGTTGTTTGGGAAGCTCTAGTAGTAGCATTTATGATTCCAAAAAGTCTTTGATAGACATTAGTTTAAGTAGATTTGTGTCTCAAACATCTACTATAGACAATGATATGTGTATTTCTAGTTATAGTCCAACTTGTCTGTCATCAGATGTTTCCAAATTAACTCATTATGTTCCTAATGCTTCTGTTAATGAAAGAATTGCTTATTCAAATGAAGCATCAAATAGACGTACTGACTTAAATTGTTTTGAAAAATTTCTCTCTCATCCTATCCCATCTTTTACACCAATTCAGATTTGTACAGGTAATAAAGCAGAGCCAACTTCCTTAGTTGTTAAAACTATGTATGTAAATAAATCAGAATCTACTAAAATTGAGGTCACAAAAGAAAGATTAAAAGAATCAACTGATACTTGCAGCAATTCTTATTCATATGTGTTTGAATATGAGGAAAAAGTTGAAATTGATCAACATCCGGTTTTAACTTATGAAACAAAAGGTGTAAAATCCCATTGCTTTAAATGTGAGAAGGATGATCATGTAATCAAACCCTGTCCTAAGCATGTTGATAAAACTGTAAATAATAGTTCCTTAGGAAGTAGATTAAATCACCTTGTAAATAATTTCTTTTATAAAAAGTCTTCTGTTACAAGACCTAAGTTTGTCCAAACTTGGGTCCCCATTTCTAAATGTTAATAATTCATTTGTTCAAATGCCAGGACCATTCAAGAAAAACTATCAACAGTTTCTTGCATGTTGATAGCGAATGTTCCAGGCATATGTCTGGCTTGAAGGACCTTTTCACCAATTATTGACTAATAAATGGAGGATATGTGGCCTTTGCTGGAGACAAGAAAGGTAGAAAGATGATTGGTCAAGAAGAGGTCTCAAATGGTTCCTTAACTTTGGAGAAAGTGAACTATGTTCTAGAACTTGCATTCAACCTATTGAGTGTATCACAAATTTGTGATAAAAACATTCTAGTTTTATTTATGTCCAAGGAATGCATCTTCTTGAAACCAGAGTTCACTATTCCAGAGGATTTAGTGATCATGCATGCTCCAAGAAAGAATGATATCGATCTGCTTGATATGGGATCAAAAGAATCAACCTCCATAGTGACTTGTCCCCTTTCAACAGATTCATCATCGGAATCCTTTTTATGGCGTAGAAGATTAGGACATGCTAATTTTAAAAACATAAATAAGTTGGTTAAAAACAACCTTGTGAGGGGACTACCACTTAAGAATTTCTCAGTGGTTGAAAAGTGCATGGTCTGTGCTCAAGGAAAGCAGCACAAAAGGCCACATAAGCTTAAGCTTGCAAATTCAATTTCAAATCCCCTTGAATTGTTACATACTGACTTATTTGGTCCTATCAGTGTTAAATCTATTGTTAAGAAATATTATTATCTGGTTGTTATAGATGATTACTCAAAATACTCATGGGTAAGATTTCTAGCTCATAAAGGAAACACCACAGAAGAGTTACAGATGTTGATCCTCTTAATTGAAACCATCAGTAAAAAGAAGGTCATGGCCATCAAAAGTGACAACGAAACTGAATTTAGGAATTATATCTTTGACTCCTTCTATGCGAGCAAAGGTATTCTCAGATAGTTCAGTGCTACCAGGACACCCCAGCAAAATGGTGTTACTGAAAGGAAAAATCGGCCCGTTATTGAAGCTGCAACAAATATGCTGATTGAGTCAAAGCTTCCAATCATTTTCTGGGCAAAAGCAGTCAATTGTGCATCATATGTACTGAACAGGGTTCTTATCATGAAATGCAAGATGAAGACTCCATATGAGCTTCTTCATAAAAGGAAGCCCTTGATTGACTTCTTTCCTCCATTTGGCTTCTCATGTACTTTGTTGAATACTCAAGCTCAGAAGTCAAAGTTTGGTGATGTTTGAGATGAATGCTTCTTTGTTGGTTATTCCTCCTCACAAAAGGTGTATCGGGTGTACAATAAAAAGACGCGCATTGTTTAGGAGTCTTTCTATGTTGATTGGCAATAATCAAATTCACCAAACATGGGATCAGACCTAGAATGGTTTTATGACTCTAATACTGTCTTCAAATAATTCAATCTTCTAATATTTGACGATGACATTGCTCCTCAAACCACTATTCAAATCATTCCTCCACTTTATAAGGAACCTTAACCACAACCACCTCCACAACCTGAACCCTAACTAGATCCTCCAATTGACCCTCCACCTCTACGTTCATTTGATGGTCCACCCACACCTTCACCACAACCAACTCCTTTATCACAACCATCCTCACCTTCCCAACCATCACAAACTGAATCATCATCCCATCCCAACCCTTTAACCTTGAATACAAATTTTAAGATGTTAAAAGACCATCCACATGATTACATCATTGGTTATATTACAGATGGTGTGATGACACGGAGTCAATTAGGATTGATAAATGAATGTCTTTATGCATGTTTCTTATCTCAGATCGTTCCCAAAAATGTCTCCGTAGCACTTTAAGACCCAAGTTGGGTTGAATCTATGCAAATTGAGCTTCAACAATTCAGGAAACTGAAAGTTTGGGAATTAGTTGATCTTCCTCCAAATAAGTTTCCTACTGGTACCAAATAGGTATACCGAAACATACCAGATGATCGAGGGATTGTAATAAGAAACAAATCAAGGTTGGTTGTTCAAGGATTTGCTCAGGAGGAGGGAATTGACTACACTGAAGTGTTTGCTCTAATTGCTCACATTGAAGCCATCGGAATCTTTCTTGCTCATGATGCTCACAAGAACTTTAAAGTCTATCAAATGGACATGAAGTGGGCATTTATTTACGGGAACATTGATGAGGAGATTTATGTCTGTCAGCCACCAGGTTTTGAGGATCCTGGTTTTCCAGACAAATTTTGTAAACTTGATAAATCCTTGTATGGATTACATCAAGCTCCTCGCATCAGGTATGAAACATTGAAACAATATTTGCTCAACAAGGTTTCTCTCATGGAACTATAGATATGACACTATTCAGGAAGGAAGTTGATAGTGAAATGTTGATCGTTCAAGTGTATGTAGATGATATCATTTTTGGGTCCATAAATAAGAAACTATGTAGAGAGTTTGAGGAAGTAATGAAGGATCGCTTCAAAAAGAGTATGATAGGGTAGTTGTGCTTTTTCTTGGGATTGTGAGTTGAGCAAACGCCTGATGGCATCCTAATTCATCAAGAACAGTACGTTCTGGAGATTCTCAAGAAGTTCAAGATGGATGATGTCGCTCCAGAACTCATTCCTTTCACTGCTCGAACACGTTTAACTCCTGATGAATATGGGAAATCCATGGATGCTCATCGTTATCACTCCATAATTAGATCTCTCATGTTTCTCACTGCGAGTCATCTAGATATTACATTCGCCGTGTGCTATTGTGCCCGTATTCAAGCAAATCCAAAGGAATCTCATGAAAAGGTTGTTAAACGTATCTTTAGATATCTTAAAGGGTCCTCTCGTTTGGGTCTTTGGTATCTAAAAGCAGGAAACTTTGATTTGCATGCCTACTCTGATAGTGATTATGGAGGTTGCAAGATGAACAGGAAATCTATCACCGGTGGATGCTAGTATCTTCGGGATTATCTTGCTTCATGGCAAAGCAAAAAAGCAGACAACTGTATCTTTATCTACAGGTGAAGCTGAATACGTTGCTGTATCAAGTTGCTGCTGCCACGTGCTTTGGATCTAACATCAAATAATGGATTATGGCATCAATTTCCTTTATACACCACTCTTCTGTGACAATGAAGCCGCTATTGGAATTGTCCAAAAATCCAATCCATCACACTCCCACCAAGCACATTGAAACAAGGATTCATACAATCTGAGATACTAAGGAAAAGGGTTTCATAGATGTTATTCCAATTGACACTAAAAATTAAAGAGCGGATCTTTTCACAAAAACATTTAATAAACCTCGTTTTATGAACTGATCTCCATGTTGGGTTTAATATCTTTTTGAAAAACAATTTTCATAATAAAATGCATAGAAAGTTGTAAATAATTTTTTTGCTTTTACATCTTATGTTTATAAAATCTTTTGAAGCTTCGAGACTCATATTCCATCAATTATTTATTTTCATGACAAACAAAAATTTCTTTATAGATAGCAATCAGATAGAAATCTTGAGGGAGAATAAAGTTTACAATTTTAAACTTTAAGTTTTTTAACTTTTGGTTTTGTCAGGAATCCTAGGAATTTGAAGGAAAAAGAGTTTGAAGCAGGACAAATGGATCTGTGATGGGATATTGTGACATCCGTCACCAAAAGGTCCGTCATTTAACGTGGATTCCGTTAACTCTTCTCTGAACGTTCATTCCTTATTTTTGTAATCTATTCGTGTGGATATTATACTTACTTTATCATCGTTGTGCTTGTGATATCATCGTAAACGTATGCTACATTTAAAACTTTTACAACTTTCATCATCGCTATCATTAAATATACCATATTTATATAATATTATTGTCATTGATAAAACCATTATTAAGCTACAAATATCATTAATTACCGTTTTATCATGAATATAACTAACCGATTTAAGTCGTTTTCAATCGAAGCAAAATTTGGGAACTCGGGGGCTAAGTGTAGAGACCAAATGTGACATTTTGCCAAACTAGGGCTGGGTATAAATACCCATATTCCATCCCTAGCTACCACATTTCATCTTCTTCTTCATCCTCTTCTTCTTCCATTTTCTTCCTCCTCTTTGCACCAAAACCGCCCCTTTCTTCGCGTTTCACTGACAAAGCCTCGGCTACAGCTCAGACTACTCCTTTCTTGCAGGTAGATGACCTTGGTCATCCCTTTTCTTGCTTGTTTACTTCTGCGTTTCTAGGGTTTCGGGTGCTCGGGGCCAACCCGAGCACATGAGGTCGCGTGGGTGCGTGTGTTGCCTTTCTGGCGTGTTGTTCTTGTTTGTACATGTTTGAAATGTGAATCTGGAAGTCCTTGAGGTACGAATCATGTGCACGGAGCAGCCGAGGCTACACTTCACTTCTGCAGTCATGATCCTGCTGGTCTTACGACTGGGTCTGCCATGCGACTGAGTCTATACGATTGTGTGAGTCGTGCGATTGAGTCTATGCGGATGAATGTGTGTGATTGAGCGTGTATCGCACGACTGAATGCTGAGTCATAACAATGAAGGTTCATTCGTACGAATGAAGCTGATTCATACGAATGAAGGTTGATTCATGCGTATAAATGTTGAGTCGCGCGATTGAATGCTGTGTGGTACGACTGAGCGCCGAATCGCACGAATGAAGGTTGATTCGTGCGGATGGAGTGTTGAGTCGCGCGTGTGGCCCTGTCGTGCGATTGGAGTCGTTGTGTGTGAGTTTCTTCTTGTGTGTGGTGTGCATTTGTCGTGTGATGTTAAGGTGACATCGACACGGGTATCGTTGCTAATGACAATCTTTAAAAATTAACACTATCGAACTTATTAATGTTACCTCAAATTAAATCAACGTTAATATTTTTACAATTCTCAAGAACTGATTTACAACCTTTGGAATTTATCAAATACTTCCCTAATAACAATGACACTTTTACACAAATATCATCAGCAATGGCAACAATTCCTAGTACTTGGATCTACATAAGATCTAATACTTATGTCTGTTTGTGTGTGTTACACGCGACCGAACCAATGCAACCCGACCCGACCGAACATTGCAATTTACTTTATACGTATCATTAATGCTTAACAATAACTATCAATAGGTGTTTGACCGTTTACAACTTACAACATTTGGAAACTTTGATCATTGTTACTTACCACCTAACAAGTGAATTTCGTGGCCCGTTTTTATGCTTATACAATATTTCAAACATTTACAAACATGGGGGAAAAGTATGCTCACCCACTTTCTTATGCTGTACAATTTACATATAATTTACATAC
>BJCO01640507.1:0-13859 GCA_018326465.1 Flaveria floridana | reverse complement strand
TTGCAATATTCTCAAAAGATAATTATTTTTACTTTTTATTCATGTTCGTATGTATGTAAACAAAGAATAATATTTTTTATCTTAACTCGTGAAACAGTAATATCAGATTTGTATTTCAATAACCATAATAAATTTTTTGTAGTTTTATACTTAGATTCTTATTAAAAATGTCATACTAACCATATGCATATACTTTGTTTGAATAATATATGTCATAAGTTTGATTTAGAACTTATATCAATTATAATTAAAGTATAAATTTAAACGGGCTAATGAACGAGCTAACGAACGAGCTAACGAACGAGCTAACGAACGAGCTAACGAACAAGCCAACAAGCCAGCTAACAAGCAAGGCACGAACCGATGTGACCTTTGCCTGGGCTATACTTGTTTACAAACCAAGCCGAGTTGCCTCAGCTCGTTTTTTTAAAGGAGCCGATTTTGAGTGAGCTATTTTCAAACAAGTTTTCAAACAAGTTTTCAAACGTGATCTTCAAAGATATTGATGAAAATCTCACTATGACACAGCGTGTCACGTTAGTTTAATTTGAGACCATCTCCTAGCCCTTAACTCTAAGGGGGAGGGGCTGAGGATGTGACGATGATAGACAAGGGTAAAACCCTATACATGGTTTTGACGGAGAATGTGTGAGGGAGAGGATATAGAGAACGATGAAGCTCTCGACGTGATGCCCCTTGTGAAGCTCAATGATGGAGATGATCTAATAATGAATTTGGAAATTAAAAATCACTAGGTGATATATCTTATTGTTTAAAATAATATATTAATTAATTAATTAAACTTACTAGCATAATTTTACGTGGGAAAAATTTTAATTGAAGAGGTACAAGTTGTAAATCTATTTTTTAGCTTGATTTTGATAAAATTTTATTAAATGTTGATAATGAGGTAACTGTTTTGTTGTCTTGACACATATGAAGTTTCTAAGTTATACGGTCAGTTATAACATTAGGACATAAATGTTATAGGAAAATTAATTTGTAATAATTTGACTCGGTAAACTTACATGGATGTGGGCCACAATGATGTGCATAAGGGTCTTCGGATGAGTGACACACGTCTGACAACGAGAAGTCAAGCAGTGACACGTGACTGATGGCGAAGGACTAGATTTTGACATGTGACCACGATGCAGGCTGCATCATAAAAAAAGATCAGGCTCGATGGTGTACTTTAATGTGCCAGCCATGCAATCGCACCAAAGCAATGCGTCATGCATCGCATGGTAATGTGGCCCACATCTTCTTGGCGAAAAGAGGTTCAACGACCTCTAAAGTACCTATATAAGGATTGCAGGACCGTTGAAGGGGGGTCAATGCAATAATTTCAGAGTGAGGAGAAACTTAAAACACTTAATAGATCAAATAGGAAACCGTGTTTATGTTGATGGTACTAAGAACACAAGTAAATATGAGACATAACAAGAACAAGATCAAGATAGTATTTGGTTGTCAACAATACTGCATATTGCTCTCAAGTTTTATTACAAGTGCTACAAAGCATAAAAATAAAGACAAATACTTCAGATACCTTATACTACATCATACAACCGACTATACTTTCAAAACCAGTTGGAAATACTAATCTAGAAAACAAGATCAATGTATAGTCAAAAGGCAGATTGCCTTTTGACTTATGACTATGGCATGCCATAGCTCACATCCTAATATATTATAAAAATAATAAAAGATACAAAAGTAGAAAGTTACAAACCAATAAACTTAATCTACAGTTGACCAAAGTATGGACCTTTTAACCAACTAATCTAAGTTGGCGAGTCTTCAGAGTTGGCAGCGGAAAGTTGTTCAGCTTTTATGAAAAGGTGATTAGAAAAAAACATGTCTTCTCTGTCTTTGAAAGAAATCAGTCTTTGGCTTTGAAATACTTTGTCTTTGAAGCTTTAGAAGACATCATATTTGGCTTTGGAAAATTTGATCATTTGGTGTTGGAAGATTTTTACACATAGCAAAGTTTTTCTAAGTTGTGTAAAACTTCTGAAAGTAACTTTCCTTTGTACTTCATGCATGCATGCTGAGAGCTCTTTGGTTGCTTTGGTTGTATCAGACATAAAGTGTAGACCTTACAAACTGCCCCTAGGCTGATGCTACCAAAACTTTAAAGATTATTCATCTGTTGAAAGTCCTCATCAGGATCAAGACCATTGCTTTCTTCATCATTTGACCAGAATCCCTCAGACTCTTATAGTATCTCCTCATGTCATTGAGATCATGCAAAGGAAGGCCAAGTATGTCTTGTCAGAAGTAGATATCTTCACCTCCTTGATCTCTAATGACATACCATCTGTCTAGATTAGTAACAAAGATCCAGGACAAGATGGGTCTCCTAGCAGCAAGAGGCTCTATATTAGTTAGACTTGGTTGAGTACCCTCTTCTTGAGTAACCTTAGGATGCTCTAAATCATCCTAAGTTATATAGGTGGATGCCCTGGATTTCTTCTTCTTCTTCTTACTATCCCTCTTTATGGAAATCTTTCTTCATGGTAATCCTTTTCTTCCTCTTTTTAGATCTCATCTGAGAAGATTGGCTTTTAGCACCAGGTTGTTCTAGTATGTCTTTTTCTATTGGGTCCTTTTTCCTCATAGGTTAAGAAAAAGAGGGATCAGGACCCTACTATAGATCAGAAGATGAAGTTGGTTGTGGTCCAGCAGTAGGTCCAGGTTATGTTGTCTCTTAGTTCAACCTTGACCTTAACTTCAGGTGCTGCTTGACTTGGAGGAGAATGCAAGTCAACAAGCTCACCCCTTTTCATCGTTTACTTGATCATCCTAATATGCTCATCCATGTTGGATAGAGGCATTGGACCAACCCTCATTCTAGAGAATCCATACAGCTTCAAGATGCTCACTATCTTCTGCCCATCAGTAGATTTCGTCAGACTTGCTTTGACGGTGGTTCTTGACTTTGCACCTTCTTCCTTAATAATCCTCTTAGCATCTTTTTGTTCTATCATTACTTGTTGCTCAAGCTACTTGAGGTACTCAAGCTCTATGTACTCATACGATAAGGGAATAAGTGTAGATGCCTGATAGAGGCCTGTGGCAATCAGGTAGTTGATCATATTTTGTCTATTTTCTTCTTAGTCTACTTGAGGTTGTTGCTTAGTTTCCACAACTTCTGTCTCAGTGTTTTCTTAAACTGGGGATAGAGTAGGAGAATGCTTGTAGAGTATCTTCCTTCCCCTTTCTTCTTTGATCTTAAGGAGCAGTTCTGCATCCTCTTCATACTTTCTCTCCTTTGATAACTCAGTGTCAGTAAGTTCATTTAACTCTTCTATGAGAAGAGAGATGAGTTCATCAATGTTGTAGTTTTTGGTCTATAAGTAGTTCAATCTGGTTTCCCTTACCTCATCATTTTGAGTGTTTGGCCTAGGGGCAGCCCTGATTGCAGCTTCCATGAAACCTGGGGTCCTTGTAGAACTCTCTCCTCTTAGCTTCCTCTTCCTCTCTATTTCCTCCTCCTCAATCTCCTCAGGAATCAACTTTCTTTTCTATTTGTCACTCACAGGCTTTGGTGACAGGGTGGAGAGAGCTTTGGCCTTCATTGCTTGGTTCAGCACCTGAGCTCTTGCCAGAGAAAGGTTGTGAAGCACCTTCACCAGCTAGTGCCTCACTGAGGGTGGATGATATTGAAGTAGTTCCTATCTCAAGGTTCACAGGTTCTATCACTGGGCCTTGAGTCAAGGTTTCCCATTCGAAGCTAATCTTAAGGTCCACCTTAACATACAAGTAACTAATGACATTACATATTAGCCTTTGTCTTCTTCTTAGTCTGAACTCTTTAACAATCCTGTCTTGGATCGTCTGAGTTAGTCTGCCATCTTGCTAATTTTAACTTGGGTTGGCAACTGACATGTGAACTAGAGGAAGACTCTCACAGTACTTCAGGGTTAGAAAACTGAAGACTTCTTGCTGCCCTTAAAGTCTAAGGAGTATCAGGGCTTTCCTATCAGCATCATACATCCACCCTAGTATTTTATTTTCATCATCATAGGGTAGGGTAGACATAGCCCTTAGGATACCCTCCTCAAACATAATTTGTATGTGTGAGTCCACATCAACGTGAACTTGAGGAGGTTGCTGAGTATGGACTAATACAATTGAGGGTGGTGAATCCTCTATGTCCATACTATGAGAAGAACTCCCAGGTTCTATGATTACAGGTAGGACTTTCTCCCCTTTTTGGTAGCATCACCCTCTTGCATAGGTGAGCTAGAGGTTAGGTCAAACACATCCACAAGCTCTTGTGGCCCTGGTTAAGTCCTCCTTAGTGGCCTCCCAACTAACTTTCCCTTAAGATCGGTGATCTCAAGTTGCTAGTCATTGACCCTCTTTTGTAAGGTAGCCATTTGAGATTCTAGGTGACTAACCTTTGAGACTAAATAAGTGCAGGTTTTAGTCAGTTTTATACACCTTTAGTTTCAGACTCCCCTCATATTCATCAGAAGAACCATGGGGGGATGAGAGAATATACACTAAAGTCTTCTTCCTAATCACCAGTACTAAGTTCTTGGCTGCTGGATTTCCCCTGTATCTTGACAGCTTTAGTTGAAGTGTCAATAGGCTAGGTTGTTATGGTTGAGGTCTTAAAGATGTAATCACTCATAGAAGTGAGAGCCTCTTCCATATGGACCTCCTGAACATGTTCAGGGAGATCCACCTTAGTTGTGGCTGGGTGACGTGGGCTAGACATGGGTTAGTCAGGAGCACTCATATCTACTTGAGTAGGGGTGGAGAAGAGAGAGTCATGGTAATCAGTGAATCACATGTCTTTATCATCATAGAATTCAAGGTTGGGAATTAGTTAGTTAAGATTAAGATGATGGGGATGCTAGCTTTCCTTTAAAGGTTGTTCACTAGAGTTTTGAGACTCTGATTGAAGGAGACAGGCTGTCGGGTTGTGAGCTCATCAGGCTGAGCATGAGGAACCTTAGCACTGAATAATAAAGTGATAGGAGTGGTTGGCTCCTAAGTAGAAGTGGGAGCTCTAGTGTCCACTTCTTCCTGTGTGGGTGAGTATTTGGGGGCTTGCACAACATGAGTAGTTTGTGCAGGGGTTCGTTTAGATCTTCTTGAGTAGGTGAGGGTGATTTGTTGTCATCTTGAGCAATAAGCTCTAATATTTTTGTGACTAGGGCTGTTTCTACCCTTAAGAATCCCACAACAGGCTTTCTTATTGCTTTAAAGATATCGGGTTTCATTTATCCCATTTTAAAAATATTACCTGTTTCCCTTAATCAGGAGCCCAGCTCACAGTTAAGAATGTGTTGAACATATCTAGGGAACATGTAATATTCCAAGGAGTCTAAGTTAGCAAGTAGATTTGTATATACAAAATTAAGAATACCTGAACTTGACCCCTTAAACCATTAGATGGACTATATAGGAAAGGTCCTCTGGAATTTGATCCCCGCCTCCGTGCTTGTTTGATAGACAGTGAATGACAATATGGAGGTGGTACTTTCACTCGGAGGAGACCTTCCCTATCCTGAAGGTTCTTATAGAGTAATCACCCTTATAGCCATCTGCTTGAAAGACTAGTTCACAGTAGATTTTGGGAAGGACAATTTGCCTTCTTCATCATTCCACCTGATATGGGTGTTTATAGTGGTTGGAGTGATGAAAATTGGTCTACCCTCCACTATGGTAGACAATACCTTCTCCTCCTCCATAATGATCTCTTGGTATGTCCTCTAGAACTCCTAGAGCTAGTCTTCATACAATGGAGGATCTATGGTGAGGGAGGTGAAGTAGTTTGATAGAGCTAAGAATTGGAAAACATCCAAAAAACTAGGATCTTTCTTAGATACTAGCAGAGTAACCTGATTGTGTTGCCTGTGTAGTTGCAAACATCTAAGAAACTAGGATCTATGGTCTGGAAGGTGAAGTAGTTTACTTGCATTGTTCTTCTTCTTTTTTAAAGTCTATTTCAAATCAAATCCTTAGCAATTTATCAAATCAATTGATAATTTGCTTATTTGGTTGTATTTGCTTTATCATTAGCACTACTATTTCGATTAAAGAACCAACAATATGGTATAAGAGCCATTAGTGCTCATGATTTTGGTCATTTTGGAATAGTTTTGGTGTTCACCTCTTTTGATTCAAATTCCTTCTGATTTCTGTTGAATTGGTCAAAAGTTTGATTTGATATGCTTGGTATTGTCATTTGAAAACTTTTGAATCATTTTAGAGCTGATATGAGTCATTTCTGAAGGATCTAGAGTTGTTTTTATGAGTTTTAGTGAAAATGGGTTGTTTCAGCACGATCAGCGAATTTGCAGTTCATTGGGAGATTTTGTGCACTTCAAGCGATTTTATGATTCAGGTGTTTTTGGCGAGATTGTCTTGAACGAAAGTTCACCTTTACTAGCGAATTTGCAAGCGAATTTGCTGCTTCAGTTTGTTGGTTATTCAGCGAGATTGTGAGCAGCGAACTTGTGAAAAAGATGGTTTATTGGTGATTTTGATCTTGAACAAAAGTTCTAGTTAACTGAGAAAGTTATTGAGTGAACTTGTTCAATATCTTTTAATGAAGTTGTGACCGAATTTATGGGTTCATTCAACGAACTTATCGGCGAATTTGACCGTTTTTCAACGAACTTGCTGTCGATTTTGCCTATTCATCAAGCGAAGTTGTGTCCTATTATTTGATTTATTCCTTGTGTTTTTTTTCAAAATGTCTTTAACTATAGCTGACCTTGAACCCGAAAGCCCCACTTGGCCACCTAAGTTGTTGAATGCAGATGATTTCGAGAACTAGAAAAACCGTGTCAAAGCCTTCTTTCTATACACTGATCATAACCAATGGGAATTAATTACCAACAGGCCCCACTAGTACTAGTACCAATCCTGACACATATTCTGAAAAGGATAAGAAACTCATTGACCGAGATTTCAAAGCTTATGCTGCTCTCACAATGTGCTTGACCTCTGATGTCATTAACCATTTTGGTGAACACAAGACTGCTAAAGCCTTGTATGATGCTTTGTGCGAATTTTATGATGGAAACGGGGATCTTAAAGCTTATAGAAGTCTGCTAGCTCAAAAATAGTTCAATTCGATCACTAGCATGAAGAATGAAAAGTTGAGTGACCTCATGATCATTTCTTAACCATTTTGAGCAATCTTAAACGATACGAAGAAAAGTTGACCAATCACAAACAGGTGCAAAAGCTCGTCGATTCTCTGCCTCCGGAATGGAGTTTATAATTTCGAATGTTGAAACAGGAAAGGGGTTATCCTGATTATATGCTAAGTGAGGTCATTAACAAGTTAAAATCATTCAAACTTTACATCAAGAGGAGAGAGTATAATCAATTAATTTATACTCCGGTTAGCACAATTCAAAATGCTCTATTGTATACTTTATCAGGTGGAGAAATTGGAGGGTCACATATCAAGAAAGTGAGTCATGAAAGTATAAAGTCGAGTAAAAGTTCAATTCCATCTGAGACAATGGCTCTGTTCGGAATGTTTGTTCATAGCTATGAAGCTTTGATGGCTGGAGAATTGAAAGGAAAGGGGATGACTATTGAAGACATGATGCAGGTGGATCCTGATGACATGGAAGAAATGGGTCTACAGTGGCAAATGGCGATGTTAACTTTGAGAGCAAGAAGGTTTATGGAGAAAACAATTTTACTAAAGGAAAAGTTAGCTTTGATAAATCAAAACTAAGATTTTTTAATTGTAAATAACTTGGTCATTTCAAATGTGATTGCCTTTTGCCTGTCGTCAATGACAACACACCCAATCCTTCAAAAGCAACTTCAACTTCAAAGATCGTCACCATCACCGACAAGGGGTAAAGTTCAATAAAACTAGCTGAGACATCACTTATTACCGACTTTGATTGGAGTGCCGACATTGTCAAGGTATAAGGGTAGGTGAATCAAGCTTTAATGGTCAATGTCATTAAAGGGTTAAAGGAAGAGAAAGGTCAGACTGCTGCAGTCAAACATACATATGATTCTTGTTAAATGTTGATAGTGGAAAAGAAGATTCTTGAAGCTCTTTATGAGGTAATGAAAGACACGTGTTCTTCAACATGTCGTACTCGGACCTTGAACATTATTCAAGCCAATACTCTTTTGATACAAGAAAAGGATGAGTTAACTGTAATTAATAAAGAGCTTAAAGAAAACGAAGTTGCTTATCAGATAAAGCTTAACAAAGCTTTAGCTGAAAATGAACTTTAAAAAAACAGGGTTTTGAAAGAAATATTGAAATAAATATGAGTTCTAAAAGATTAAATCTTGCTCAATCTTTCTCAAATCATTTCTCAAATAAAACATAATGAAATTCTTTCCAAACCAAGAGCAGTTTTCAGAAAAGATGGAATTTGATATGATGAAAAGACCAAAAATGTTTTTCCTCCACCAACAACTGGAACTTTTTCACCTTTACCTAAATCTCATCCTAAAAATGATCTGTTTGAACTACATGTTACTCACAACATGCATGTAGGTTTAGAAGGTGTCAATCGTACGGAAGAGCAGGAAGAATAGGATTAGGGTGGAAGTGCTGGTTTGGGTTATGAGAGTTCTAGTTATAATTCTGATTATTCAAAGAAGTTGTTAGGACCGTGTACGTACGGAGTACTAACTGATTCTACGTGAAACCGAATCAAATAGCGCGGAATTCTATTTGATTGGCGATCCAATCAGGGAGAACGTTATCTGGATCAAACTTAACAATTAGAAAATGTTAAGAATGAAGTAGGAATGATCTGAAACACTCTATGAACTTGGAAGGGACGCTCTGTACGAACTGGGACGGCTAGGGTTGTGAATTATCGAAGTGTCCCGTTTTTCCATGAATTAAGTGGTATTTATAGGTTACAACTTTCATTCGTATAACTGAGCCAAGCGACTGGCTCAGTCGTGCGACTGAGTCATACGACTGATTCATTCGTACGACTGAGTCAGTCTTATGACTCAATCGTGTGATTGACTCTATCACCTGGTTCAGTCGTGCGATTGGCCCATTCGTATGGTCTAGTCGTGCGACTGAATCAGAATACTTAGTTAAACACATTCGTGAATCTTTAATGATTCAGAACTATGTCTAACAACTGTAAACCTATATAACATGTTCATATATGCGTGTAACAATAAATAATATTAATAGATATAACATTAAACATCCAATACACATTAAACAAACCAATAAACATTCACAGAAGAGTTTTTCATTTCATAGATTCAATATTACATATGTGTTACAAGATGAAAGTCTATTACATTGAATCTTACTAGACTAGAACTAGGGACATGTGTATCAACAAACTCCCCCTTGGACTTAGATCTAGCTAAACTTTGACTTCCTTCTTGAGCTCGTCATATCTCTTCATTCTTTCTTCTCGTGTAACCCCAGCATGAATATGAAGTGCAAAGCATAGACATATAACGTGTTGAAACTGAAGTGCTTGCACAATATCTTGAGTGTCAAAAAATAATGGCTACTTGTACAAGATGTAGACATCTGAAGCAGGCAAGCTGGTTAGCCACATAGGGTCGAACACCCTAATCGTCTCTGCTTTCCCTTCTTTATCCAAAACAATGACGGCCTCACCAGTGCATCAGTCATAATACCACCATTTAAAATGGGGTGCAAAATCTTGTGGCATCTCCCTCAGTGGAATACGTGACATTATGCGCGGAGGGTGCCATCTCAAGACCACCTTTGGTTTTTTGGAGGTGGGGTCAACCTCTGTCTTATGAATCAACCTTTTGCGCTGTTGAGGTTTAAAATTGACCCACCTCGTATGATACTCCTATTTTAGAGCCTTCTCAAACCATCCTGATATCTTTCCGAGAACAGCATACAGGAGGCTCAAGTTGGCTAGACGGTTTAGCTCAAATCCAGGGAGAGTTTTCAGATCATGTGGGAATCTGAAATGCTCTATTCCCTTCTCCCTTTTGATGGCATATACTTTGAGTTCCTCAAAGTATGCCCAGCTGATAATCTTGCCTGACACCTTCTGATGCTTCTTTACCTTGTAGAGCTTGGTGTAAGCGTTTGACTTTGTAGGTGCACGCTGTTTCTTCATTTCTTCCAGGCAGGCTGCCCACTCAGCCTTTTTGGATGCTAGATCAGCATCATCTGCCTGAGGCTCTTCTGCTATAGCTTCTTTTGTAGCAGTCATTTCTTCAACTTTTTCGAATGCACTGCTGTCAAATGTTTCTCCCAGATCCGGTAGTACTTCGCCTTTGGTGTTAGTATACTGGGGATAATGATCAGCAGTCACATCCTCTATCTCCACCTCGTCGACATCCTGTAGCTCCTCATCACTGACTACGTCGACCTCTGGAGCATCCTTCACCAGCTCATCTGGAATTATAGACTGAACAGCTCAATAATCTGTTCGTCAGTCAAATCGTGTATGATCTCTCTCTTCAGGCGTGTAGCTGACAGAGCGATGTACTATCCCTTGAAAATTGAGAATCATTGTCAATTGCGCCTCGATTTGTCAAAGAGGTACTACATCATGCTCGTCAGCCTGTTTAGATAAACCTGTTAAAGAAATAATCAAACACAATACAAGTTAGTATACGTTAAGCACATAACACATGTTGGTTTAACTTTTCATTTATTTATTTAATCCAATAGACGATACATGATTTCAAGAACAAAGTTTAATAATAAATAGACATTTAATCTTGAACTTTGCCTTTGATCATAGCAGGGTCTTCGGCAGATGGGGAGGTAGGCGTGGCGGACGCTGATGCTCCCTGGTCCTGTTTCCTCTTGGTCCTTTGCTCTTGACCAGGAGCAGAGGCAGATACAGCAGCATCCCCTTCATCGTCATCACCATCCTTTCCTTGAGCCTCGCCATCACCCTCCCCCTCATCATCTTCAATTTCATCCTCTTCATCATAATCCTTATCATCATCACCATCGTCATCATCCTCTCCTTCACCTATCTTTAGAGGCTTAGCTTGCGCCCCCTTCAGCTTTAGCCGAATCTTCTTATTAGCTGACTCTAACTCCTCTATCTTCTGAGTAGATAGGACGTTTTGCTCTTGGATTTGGGAGATCAGCTCAGCTTGCTGAGCAATAAGCTGAGCTTGAGAAGCATTTTACTCCTCAAGCTGACGAAGTCGAGCTGCCTTCTCCTCGTCTGCAGCTAACAGCTTCAGCACCATTCTGTTCAGTGCTACAAGCTGTTCCTCCACTCCAATAGGAGGGGGGGATGAACCTGTGGGGAAGGAGAATGGACCGGCTTGGTGGCTTGTGGTGGTCGTAAAGATTGGGGGTGGTATGGGGGTGGTTGATGGGGTAATGGTAGTAGGTAGAGGAGTGGTAGTGGATGGTGGAGTGGTAGTAGTGGTGGCTGAGGTAGTAATATTGGCGGTGGAGGTAGTGATCAGTGTAATCCTCCTTCTCTTTGGATTCTTCCCGTGGGGCTGAGCCATCCATTTAAGTCTGGACTCTTTGGATTTGGATGCTCCCCCTTGGCTACTGGGAGAGTCTGGGGTGTAGGTTGGGTCAATAGTAGAACCACCAGACCCTCCCGGCCATCCACCAACCGCCCTAATACCCCTCTCCGTGGCTACGATACGGCTTTCTACCGTTCGTACCAGGGGCTCATCATCCGACTCGTCTTCCTTATCAGGCTGAAAACCCTAATGGAATCCTGCGGTCTCTAGACTTTCGTGTGGTGATGGTGGAGATGTAATATCAGCCGTAGTGGTCTTAATACCTGTATCTCCACCATCATCGCCGTCATTATCAGAATCATTACCAGGGAGGACTATGTGCTCCACATCGGGGTCATTGTCATCGTGGCACCATTTACGCCTTGCCGATGCCACGTAGTCCTCCCAGGCTAGGTGCCCAAACAATCTCCTCACCGGGGGCTTGACCTGCTTGCCCCGGTATACTTTCATCCTTCCCAATGTAGTGTCGTCCATGATCTCCAGGATGATAGCATCCTCTTGACCTTTCGGCAGATGAGGGAGCTTCTGGTCTATAATCATTTGGATGAACCTCAGGTACATACAAAAGCTCTCTTTCCCTTTTGCCTCGATGTTCTCCACCAGATAGGTGAAGATCATCCTAGAGAAGCTGAACGGGAAGTTCAGCACTAGAGCAGCAAATGCATTCTGCATCTGGTCTGATAGCTCATCAAAACCGCCTTTCCTTGAGGCTATACACTGTAGAAACACATGGGCAAGGTACTTGAATTGGGGGCACAAGTTGCTTTTGTTAAGCATACTTGAGTTGATGTCCCCCGAGTACTTTGCCCTCATAAAACAGCCTCAGACAGTAAGGGGATGTAGTCTAGTTGGGCATCCTGCATCGTCCCCAAACTCCATTACTGTCCGTATGTCATCCTCAGATAGCTCGATATCTTGTCCAAAGATAGAGCTTCTAATAGTATAAGGCTCCCTGGACCTGTCGACCACAGTGTTTTCCCAAAACAACTGCTGTATCGACGTATAGGGTGTACACTGAGCTGAGATCGCTCGGAATATCCTCGAGCGTCATAGATAGATAATGATCCCAGTGAAGTCCGCCGCGTTGCGGGAAGTCAGGTCTAGATGAGCACATATGTTGTGCTTAGTGCTCATAGACCACCTACCAGCCATCTATTAACACAAAACAAATCAACATTAGTACCTGTTAAAGATAGCTAATTTAAGTTAATGAACTTTAAACTTTGGTTTAGTCGTGCGACTGAACACACGACTGAGATCTAGTGGTGCGATTGAATTCATTCGTACGACTGGGTCATGCGATTGGACTTAGTCGTATGACTTTTCATATGTTAACCTCAGTCGTGCGATTGAGCTCATACGCATGGTTCAGTCGTGCGATTGAGTCAATCGTTCCTCGCAGTCGTACGATTGAAGTTCGACAGAGTGTCTAGTCGCCTATTCGACTGTTTGTCCATTCAAATTCATGTTTTGAGCAAAACTTGATGTTAAACATTGAGATTAGGCTCATTACACTCAGAGGAGTCCGACTAAGCATCTTTTACCATTAATTTGATCTTATCGTTCATTTTAGGTGGTTTATTTGTCCATTTAAGTTGAAGTTAGTGTTAGGTCAGAATGTTCAGTCTATACGATGTCTATAAGCCAAATATTTGATGTATATCCACTCATAGTACCTGTATGAGCAATATCAAACGTCAGAATGTGCAGATATATGGTGGGAATGGATCGAAAGAAATTTTGGCAGAGTGTCGACGTATCGTACGAATAAGGGGCGATTTGGGTGAATAGGGCGACTGAAGCCTATTCAACTTGTATTTATGCTAGGGCAACTTCCAGTCGTGCGACTGAGCCTAGTTGCATAAGTTAGTCGTGCGACTGAGCCTAGTCGCATGAGTGAGTCGTGCGACTGAGCTTTAGTTGTACGATTCACCCAATCGCTTACCTCTAATCGTACAATTTAGGTTTATTCAGACGTCTAACACAGTCGGTCACCTCCAATCGTGCGATTGGCCTCATTTGCATGGTCCAATCGTGCGATTGGCCTCATTCGCATGGTCCAATCGTACGATTTGACTCATTCGTATGCTCCAATCGTACGACTAGTCCATTCTTATGGTTCAGTCGTGCGAATGTCCATACTTGTGTCATTTTGACCATTTTACCATACGACACTTAGTTCGATTAATCAATAGATAAACATTTTGAGCAGTTGATCATCTTAGACATGATTACTTTTAGATTATAAGCTGTTAATCACCTCAGGCATGATCCATTTATCCACCTGATCATCTCAGACATGATCCATTTATCCACCTGATCATCTCAGACATGATCCATTTATCCACCTTATCATCTCAGACATGATCCATTTA
>BJCO01640413.1:0-14110 GCA_018326465.1 Flaveria floridana | reverse complement strand
GGCAAGGATCCCATACATATGGTCAATCACAAAGATTGAACCCCAGTGTGCATCCTTCGGGGTAGCTAACCCGCACACCGTTGAGCTAACACCTTCATTAGGTGTGCACCTCCATACATTTGCTTGCAAGCCTTTTCTTACATTCATTCATTCATTCATTAATGCATGCATTCATTCATCATGTTCCTCTTTCATTATCTTTCACTTTACATTTCTTATTAGTTTCGTTTCATTCATTAATCATAACACGTAAAGTCACACAAAGATAAACACGTATTGAAACAAGGAACATCGACATTTACAAGTCATCAGTCATTACCATCATATAGGGCTACATCATACTTAACATACATACGGAAAAGATGAACGTACATCGGTACAAGGAGCACCGACATTTACAAGTCATCAGTCATCAGCATTATGTAGGGCCTCATCATACTTAACATACACACATCATGCATAAACATGGAACACTATCATTATCATGCCTAACATAACTCTAAGGCCAAGAAATACTGATGAACTGTAGCAAATGCGGATGAACTGTAACAAATGCGGATGAACTGTAGCAAATGCGGAAGAAAAAATGCCTTGTCCGCATTTCCTTGGCTATCCGCATTAGTTAATGCGGCTGAGTAAATGCCTTAGCCGCATTTCCCTGGCTATCCGCATTAGTTAATGCGGCTGAGTTAAATGCCTTAGCCGCATTTCCTTGGCTATCCGCATTAGTTAATGCGGCTGAGTTAAATGTCTTAGCGGTATTTCTTTGGCTATCCGCATTAGTTAATGCGGCTGAGTTAAATGCCTTAGCCGCATTTCCTTGGCTATCCACATTAGTTAATGCGGCTGAGTTAAATGCCTTAGCCGTATTTCCTTGGCTATCCGCATTAGTTAATGTGGCTGAGTTAAATGCCTTAGCCGCATTTCCTTGGCTATCCGCATTAGTTAATACGGCTGAGTAAATGGACCTGTAATTTAACTTGTGCCTTTTTCAGATCTCAATCATCATCTTAACACATCCTTAGCACAGATCTACCATACTACACACTTAGAACAAACTAAACATCATAAACATCATACTAAAATTCATAGTTGCCTTAGAAACCTTATGTCCATAACAGCCCCAAACGAATCATACACTTACACATACATACATGAATGGGTTTTTCACCCAAATACCCGAAAATAGTTTTCAGATGTGTTCCAGCCCCAAAATTATTCAAAAACATGTAAAATAGGGGTCTTAGAACTCACCTTTGCAGCTTTTGAGTATGGCTTCCTCCAAACTCGTTTGCAAATTGAATTCAACTGCTTAGGAACCCACTAAAAACATACCCGAACACATACAAACAAGTATAAGCATAGACCTGAGGACATAACCGGTCGAGAACACCATAAAAGCATGAATTCTTACCTTGAATTCGAATTCTTCTTCTTCTTCTATCTAGAAACCCGAATTCTCTGCTCTTTCTCTCTCTAAAATCGAATGAAATGAAGTGTGCAGGAGATTATGGGCTGCCATATCTCCTTTATGCACCAACTTTTTATTCTTTTTTCTCCTTTTGACACTTTTAACCCCTCAACTTGGGTTAAACTGCATTTTCTCCTTTTTATTCGTGTTTATAAATTCTTTCTCGTCTATAAAAATTTTCGGGTGTTACATTGCTAGTATAGATTTATGTGGATGATATCATCTTTGGCTCAACAAACAAACAACTCTGTAAAGATTTTGAAGATCTCATGCATTCCAAATTTCAAATGAGTGTATGGGAGAACTCACTTTCTTTTTCGGAGTACAAGTACAACAAACAGAAGATGGAATCTTCATAAATCAATCAAAATATGTGGAAACCATGCTAAGGAAGTTTTATTTTGCTGATTGTCAGTCTATCAGAACTCCTGTTGATACCAAGATGAAGATAGGTCCAAATCCAGAAGGAAAATTAGTGGATCAGACACATTACAGATCTATGATTGGATCACTCATGTATCTAACAACTAGTAGACCTGACATTATGTTTGGTGTATGTGTTTGTGCCAGGTATCTAGCAAATCCTGAGGAATCACATGTGTATGCAGTCACAAGGATATTCAGATATCTTAAGGGAAAACCTGCACTTGGATTTTGGTATCCAAAAGAAGGATATTTAAATCTCTATGCATACACTGACAGTGACTATGGAGGACGCAACTTCAATAGGAAGTCCATATCAGGCGATTGTCAATTTCTTGGTCCCATACTGGTCTCCTGGCAGTCCAAGAAGCAGACAAATGTGTCTATTTCAACAATAGAAGTTGAGTACATTGCAGCATCAGCTTGTTGCTCTCAAGTTCTCTGGATTCAAAAGCAGATGCTTGATTATGGTTTTAACTTCTTGCATACATTAATTCATATTGACAACATAGCAGCTATGTTCATAACTAATAATCCAGTTCAACACTCAAAAACCAAACATATTGAAATTAGATATCACTTTTTGAGAGATTGTGCTAAAAAGGGTTAATCAAATTGATACAGGTTCATACTAATAATCAATTAGCTCATATATTCACTAAGGCATTTGATCCTAGTAGATTTGAATTCTTAGTTCAATTAATTGGAATGATTAACCTTGAGTAAAAACCAAAATCAATAAAAACATTCCAAAATTCACAAAAATACAAAAAGAAATTATCTTGCTGAAGTACATGCTTTGTACTTAATGGGAATGATATAATTACAGTCGTTATATCATTCACTGTGCTTATTTATCAATCTCAAATGACTGACATGACTTATCTAATATGCGGGTAGGCTCAACTTGGAAAAGACAACACGTGCAGTGATGAACTAAAGCTTATATTCAGTTGTGAAGCTTTCATCTCAAAGTATGTATAAGTATTAACTTATCCAACTATGTGTGTGCGTAGTGATCTAAACACACCAGGTAATGATGTCTTATGAATCTCTTTTACTCAGATCAGTTTTTCCTTTGTTTTGCTGAGCAAAGACCTGGAAAAACAAGCGCATAGTGCTGATGTAATGATCCATAAAGATTCCTAATAAGGAACACATCCAATTTGGATGAATAAATAGAATAAAATACATTACAAAGTGAATGCAACAAATGAATCCAAGAGAGATCACCTTCCAATGTGAAGTTAAAATTATCTCATTGTGGATCAAACAGATAAAAGGATCAAAACAAAAGAATCCCAATATGGATCAAGCAAAATGAGATTTCATATTTTAAATGACCTGGTCAAGTAAGTTGTTCAAGTACTACCTTACATTGCATGCAGATGGTTGACCTTACCATGCTTTTGAGTGTTAGGTACATGTTGAATACCAAATCAACTCAAAACATGATAAGATCACTAGCATCAAGATATTGGCCAAGTATGAGTTTAAGAGGACAAACATACCTTCAATCAATATGTTCATGACCATGTCTGTTTTACTAACAATTGCTTGCACTTGTGAAACGTAAGATTGATATGATCCCAAGAAATGTATATTTCCACTTCAGGTACAGATAAGAAAAACAAAAACTACCAAAGGCATTTTCTCTTCAAAATTTTAACAAATCTTTAAAAGTTTCTATCTCTTATGGATATAAACTTTAGGGGGAGTAATTAAAAATTTTGATCATTTTGTACAGTTGTTTCCTTTCTTGAAAAAATATAAAAATAAAAAACATGTATAAAAATCAGAAAACTGACTGTGTTGGTGCAGAAGTTATGCCATAGTATCTCAGCTTTTGTAGACATCTTGAAGCAAAAAAGTCCAAGATCAATCGACACTGGGAAACTTGTATCACATCTGATGAACAAGTCTATCCAAGCAAGAATTGACAACACAAGCAACCGTCAAAACTTCATAAACAACAAATCAACTGATTCATCTTCATAACAGTCAAAAGCAAAAGACACTTCTTCATAAAGATCGCATCAAAGCAAAAACAACCAAAACTATCCACAGCATAAACATTAAGATTTGACAAGTTCAAAACTTAATGCAGGTAAGAGCATTGGTTATTGCGGGTGAAGGTAACCCAAGCACATAACCTTGCGGGTAATAGTTTTGAGTAATAAACACAAATGAAAGTAATGAGGATAAGTTAACTCTACCGTATTAGTCTCACTACAAGTATTCAGTTTTCAAGTATGAAAACTCATGCGGACATCTTTTGTTCATCCGCATTTGTTTTCCCTCAGCCGCATTTCCTAAATATGGCTTAAGTCAACACTTAAACTTGGTTGAATATTTGTATCATAACAAATTAGAAGTGTGCTAACACTCTTCTGTCATCATGGTTGAAGCTCAAGAAATGCGGACAACTTTGTTGTTCATCCGCATTTGTTGAAGTAAATACAGAACAAATGTTCAACATTTGCTACAGTAGAAATGCGTATGGAAGTTTAAACCATCTGCATATGCTACAGTGTTCAAATGTCTGAACTTAAAACATCTGCATTTGCTACAGTAACCAAATGCGAACAAGGTTTACTCATCCGCATTTGCTACAGTAAACTAATGTTGATAGCATTTGCTACAGTAGTCGACCGCATTTGTTCTTAACACTTGTAAAATTTGAAAAGGTCATTAAAAGGACTATTTAAACAGATCTTTACAGTACTTTTAATACTTTTCAAATTTTAAGTGACATTAAAGTGCGACGAGCCAAAACTTACTACTAATCTTCATCCATCATCATAATCATCAACAACATTCTGATTTCTGTGTTCCACAAACATTGTATCACCTCTAATTCGATTCTAAACAAACATAGTATCGAAACAAGGTGATTATTTGCCAAATAAATGATGCACCCGTCGAATACTTTTTGAACTCAGAACCCTAAAACAAGAAATAATCTCACAATCAACAATAAAACAAGGATTGATAGACATCTTTGAGCATAATGACACAAATGATCATGAAAATTAACACAAACAAGTGATTTTCAAGACCCTAAATTTTCCATATGAATAGGGGATCATCAAAATGAAAAATGTTAATTTCAAAACTTATGGTTGAATGTAAAAAGAGATTTTAAAATGAAAAACAACATAAAAATGAAAGTAATTCAAAATAAAATGATTCATACATTGAAAAATCAAGTTAGGTCAAAACTTCTATGTAACAGTACATGTGATTGCTCAATTTTGACCAAATCAAGTCAAAGTTGAAATAATCAGCTTGATTGAATCAATGTAACTAACAATTTGATGTCTAAAACTAACTCATTTTTGCATCTTGTGCCGAAGCTAATAGCAAACCTCACTTGGAGCAAGGTCCACAATGTTAGTGGATTTCTTGACCCTGAAGGACCTGAAGCAGAAGGACTTAGAGATATGATTCGTTTCATATCCACTACCAGGGTTACTCATGCTATCTTAGTAAGACCAGGCATTTATGAGAACTTCATAAGATCATTCTGGAGTACAGCTGAAGTAGCAGAGATTGATGGTGTCAAGACACTATCTAGAAGAATTTCTGCGGATCATACCCTTATCATCACTGAACAAACTGTGAGACAGTGTCTACAGTTTGGTGATGATGTAAACACTCCTCAAGAACTAGAAGATGAGGAAATTATGACCTTCTTTGCCAACATTGGGTATGATGGAGGATATGAAGGAAAGCAAATTGTCAAGGGTTTGGTAGATCTACAATGGAGATTTTTGATCCATATATTCCAGCAGTGTCTGTCCAAAAGAAAGACAGGGTGGAATGATATTCCAGTGACTACCTCTTCAGCTATCTGTGCTATATGCACCAAGAGACCATTCAATATGTCTGCCTATGTATTCAATGGTCTGGTGTCAAATGTTCAAGAAGGAAGAAGAAACATGTTCCTTATGTACCCTAGATTTCTCCAATGCCTCATCAATGAAGCATTTCCACCACTTACACGTGTAGGACCTGCAATGAACATTTCTCATTACAATGCCAAGTCCTACATGTACATAAAGAAGAGGGATCCTAGGAACTTCTATAGTGGAACCTTCTTTCCACTACTTCCTAGGATGTTAGAGCAAATCCACTAACAAGAAGAACAAAATGATATAGCTCATGATGAACAAGCTCCAGAAGAAGAAGAAAAAGTAACTCATGATCAACAACATGTTGATGAGCATGTTGAAGAAGTAGAGGAACAAAGGCCTAAGTCACCAGATGTTGATGTAGGTGGTGATCTTCACTCACCTTCTGTTTAAGAAGCAGAAATGGCATCACCACATGTTCCATCACCTATTCAATCTCCTTGCATGTCTCCAGTTCATTTTTCTCCACCTCACATCTCACCCATAGCTGCTGAGCCTGTTGAGTCTGGTGAATCTACCAGCTCTTCAGATGACATCGTGCAGGACCTTAGAAGGGTATGCACTTACAACACAATAACACAATGAGTAGAGTTCTTTAGAACACTTAATAGATCAAATAAGGAACTGGTAACTTATATGAAAGATGCTAAGAACACAAGTAAACAATAAGACAGAATAAGATAGCTAACAACACAAGTATATGGTTTTCAGGAATGCTGTATATTGCTTCTCAAGATCTTTTACAACATGATACAAAGCATAGATTCAAAGTTACAAGTACTTAAGATACTTTATACTACATCCTACAGCCGACCATACTTTGAAGGCCGGCTGGATACAGAAGATTAGACAACAAAATCAAATGTAGAGTCAAAAGGCAGATTGCCTTTTGACTAGTGACTATGACATGCCATAGCTCACATCCTAATATATTACAAAAAGGATAAAAGTACATAAAGTAGAAAGTTCAAACTCAAGACCTCAATGTACAGTTACTAAAAGCATGGACCTTTTCACCAACTCATGTAAGTTGGTGACTAAACAGAGTTGCAGTAGAAAGGTGGTCCAGCTTTATGGTAAAGTACATCAGATAAAAGCATGTACATAAAAGTCTTCGGAAGAAATCTGTCTTCACTCTTTGGCTTCGAAAGACTTCGTCTCTGAAGATTCGAAAGACTTCACTTTTGGCTTTGGAAGATGTTGGTCTTGGCTTCGGAAGATTTTAGACTTAGAATAATTTTCTAGTGCAAGGTGTAAAACTTTCGAAGCATTTCAACTTCAGTTCTTTAGTGCATTCATGCAGAGAGGGACTTCGGATGTTTTAGTTGCATCAAAATTATAGGAATTCTTACAAACTCCCCCTAGGCTGATGCTACCAAAACATTTTAAGATATTCAGCTGTTGACAGTCCTCATCATGATGATGACCATGCCCTTCTTTATTAGATCATTAGGACCACTTAGACTCTCATAGTATCTTCTCATCTCAAAGAGATCATACAGAGGTAGGTTGAATAGGTCTTGCCATGTGTAGACATCTTCACCACCTTGATCTATGATCACATGCCATCTTTCTGGATTAGTTGTGAAGGTCCAGGTAAGATGGGTCTCTTAGATGCAAGAGGAGCCACTTGGATTAGAGTTGATTGGGCTACCTCTTCATGCACTTCCTCAGGTTGATCTGACTCATCCTGAGGTATAGAGGTGGATGATTTAGACTTCTTTTTCTTATTTGACTTTGGTTTAGAAGCCATCTTAATCTTCCTCTTTAAGGACTTTAACTGAGAAGACTGGTCTGCAGCACCTTATTGATCAGTCTTGTCTTGCTCCATTAGGTGTTCCTCCCTTATAGGTTCAGAAGGAGAGGGTGTTTAATCCTACTGTGGATCAGAAGATAAAGCTTGCTGAGACTCAACAAGAGGTCCAAGTTGTGTTGTCTTAGGTTGTTCAACCTTAACGTCCACTTCAGGAGGAGCTTGACTTGGAGGAGAGTGTAAGTCAATTAGCTCTCCACTTTTGATCTTCTGCTTGATTACCCTGATGTGCTCATCCATTGTGGATAGAGACATAGGGCCAAGTCTCCTTCGGAGAATCCATATAGCTTCAAGAAGCTCATCATCCTTTGTCTGTCAGCAGACTTCTTCATACTCTTTTGGATGATAGCTCTTGACTTTGCAGCCTCTTCCCTCATCTTTCTCTTTGTTGCCTTTTGTTCTTTGAGTACTTGAAGTTCAAACTGTTTGAGATATTCAAACTCAATGTACTCAAAGGACAAGGGAAAAAGTGCAGATGCCTGGTAGAAACCTGTGGGACTCAGATAGTTGATTTTATTTTGCCTATCTATTTCTTTGTCTATCTGAGGTTCTTGTGTAGCTGCTACAGTCTCTTCCACAGGGCTTTCTTGAACTGGGGAGAGAGTAGGAACATGCTTGTATAATCTTTTGTCTCTTCTCCTCTTTGATTTGGAGAAGTATCGTTGCCTCCTCTGCTTCCTTCCTCTCTTTTGACATTTACATGTCAGCCAGTTCATTAAGTTCCTTTAAGGGGAGAGACATGATCTCATCAATATCATAGTTCCTGGTCTGTAGGTAAGTAATCCTGACTGCCCTCAACTCATCATCTTGAGTGTTTGGTCTGGGGGCAACCCTGATTGCAGCTTGCATGAATCCTGAAGACCCAAAGGAACTTTCTCCCCTTAGCTTCCTCTTCCTCTCTCTCTCCTCCCCCTTAATCTCCTCAAGAGTTAGAATCCTTTTCCCTTTGTCACCCACAGACCTTTATGACACAGGGTGGAGAGAGTTTTGGCCTTCATTGCTTGGTGTAGCATCCAAGCTCTGGCCAGAGGGAGATTGTGATACACCTTCACCAGCAGGTGTTTCACTAAGGGAATGAATTGCTGAAGTAGTTGTTGGTGTGACGGGGCTCCCAGGCCCTATCACTGGGCCTCCAATCAAGGTTTTCCCATTGAAGCTAATGTTAGGGTCTGCCTCAACATCCAGTTGACCAATGATACTACCTATTTGCCTTTATCTCCTTCTTAGACTGAACTCTTCAGTAATTCTGTCTTGAATCCTTTGTGCTAGCCTGCCAGCTTGTCTAGATTGACTTGGGTTGACAAGTGGCATGTTGATCAGGTCAAGACCTTCATAGTAGTTCAAGGTCTGAAAGTTGAATACCTCTTGCTACCCCTGAACTCTTTGAAGAATGAGGGCTTTTCTATCAGCATCATATCTCCACCCAGTGATGTAGTTTGAAGTCCCTTGGGGTGGAGATGACATAGCCCTTGGAATGCCTTCCTCAAAGAGACTCAATAAAGGAGTCTATAGAGTCCACATCAATGTGAACTTGAGGAAGTTGCTGAGTATGCACAATTGCAAGTGAGGATGGTGAGTCCTCAACGTCCATACTCCCTAAAGAACTCCTAAGTTCTGTGACTGTAATGACTTTCTCCCCCTTTTTGGTAGCATCACCCTCTTGTATAGGTGAGCTAGGAGTTAGGTCAATCACATTCACAGGTTCTTGTGTTCCTTGTTGAGCTCTTCTTAAAGGTCTCTCAGCTAGTTTTTCCCTGAGATAGGAAATCTTAAGTTGCTGATCATTGACCCTGTTATTTAGGGTAGTCACCTGAGATTCAAGGTGACTAATCTTAGAGACTAAATAGGTGCATGTTTTTTACAATTTTTGCACCTTTAGCCTCAAACTCCCCTCATATTCATCAGAAGAATCATAGGGGGATGAGAGAATTGGACCAGAGTCTTCTCTCACCACCAGCGTAGAGTTCTTGGCTGTTGGATTTCCCCTTCTTATTGACAACTTTAGTTGAAGTGTCAATGGGCTAAGTTCCCATGGTTGAGGTCTTAATGATGTAGTCACTTGCAGAAGTGGGAGCCTATTCCATATGGTTCTCCTGAACAGGTTCAGAAAGATCCATCTCAGTAATGGGTGACTGATGTGGGCTAGACATAGGGGAAGAGTAGAGAGACTCATGGTACTCACTGAAACCTAAGTCTTCATCAGTATATAATTCAAGGTTTGGAATAGGGTGGTTTAAGTC
Organism: Flaveria floridana; assembly: GCA_018326465.1. Lineage (NCBI taxonomy): Eukaryota > Viridiplantae > Streptophyta > Magnoliopsida > Asterales > Asteraceae > Flaveria > Flaveria floridana. Next base: position 4,249 of record BJCO01640413.1, on the reverse strand, counting down.
TAAAGGCTGGGGATGGTAACTATCCCCTGAAGGTTGTTCACTTGAGTTTTGAGACTTAGAGTGAAGGCTTATGGCAGTTGGGCTTGTGAGCTCATCAGGCTGAGCATGAGGAACCTCAGCACTGATTCTTGAAGAGAAGGGAGTCGTTTGCTCCTCAGGGGAAGTGGGAGCTTTAGTATCCACTTCCTCCAGTATGGGTGAGTGTATAGGGGCCTACACAAACTCAATACCTTAAGCAAGGTTTGTTTGGAATTTCTTTAGTAGGTGAGGGTGATTTGTGGGGGTCTTTTTGGTGGTTGGGAGGTAGAAGGTGTGGGTTCAACACTAGCTTGTGTTGCTAGGTTGTAACCTTGAGCAATGATCTCTAACATTTTAGGGACAAGGGCTGTTTCTACCCCTGAGAAGTCTACAATTGGCTTATTCATGATTTTAAAGATGTCAGGATTTATCTGTCCTACTTTAAGAATGTTACCTTTCCCTTAACTTTGAGTTCAGTTCACAGTTGAGAATGTATTGATCATATCAAGGAAACATGTAATACTCTGAGGAGTCCAAGTTAGCAAGCAAATTTGTGTAAACAAACTAAGAGTACCTGAACTTGACCCCTTTAACCATTCCATGCACTATAACGGAGAGATCCTCATGAATCTGGTCCCACCCTCCATGCTTGTTTGACAAGCTGTGGATAACCACATGGCGCAGGTATTTCCATTGGGATGAGACCTTCTTTTTCCTAAAGGTCTTTACAGAGAAATCTCCCTCATAGACCATCTGCTCAAAGGAATGATTAACAGCTTTTTTTGGGAAAGACAACTCACCTTCTTCATTATCCAGCTAAATATGAGTATTGATGATGGCCGGAATGATGAAGATTGTCCTCCCATGCACTATGGCAGACAATGCCTTCTCCCCATCCATGATGACCACTTGGCAGGTCTTCCAAAATTCAAGCAAATGATCCTCATAGAGAGTAGGATCAATGGTTAGGGAGGTGAAGTAGTTGGATAAAGCTAGAAAACGGCAAACCTCTGAGAAACTATCATCTTTCTCAGAGTTCAACAGAGCAACCTGGTTATGTTGCCTGTGAAGTTGCATGGAGAAATCAGGGTTGTTTCTGCTATTTAGATTGGCCATTTTAAGAAGCTTAAGGGTCAAGGAAGGTGAAGAACAAAGACGGTTTAGGATAATTTAGGTTTAAGGAATAGTGCAAATGAAGAAGATAGTGAAAGAGGGGGAACCGTTGGGTATTTATATGAAAAAGATTTGAAACAAAGTTAATGAAAGAGGATAAACTTTGAAATCCGGAAGTCGGTCCCACCTCTAAAAAGAAGTTTTCTATTGCCCAGAAAGTAGTTTTCTTGTAAGTCGAGAAATCTTCCAAAGGTTATTTTGCTTCGGAAGTTCTGAAGAAAAGCGTCCGAAGGCAAATTGTCTTCGGAAGATATTTCAAAGATTTTTAGAGAATTTTCCTTCGGAAGAGATTTAAAACTCAGAGTTTTTATTCTAAGATGAATGAAAACTTCCGAAGGTAAATTACTTTCGGAAGAAAATTGTTCTTTTGAAACATAAAAGTACTTATGTTGATTTTAAGCTTCGGAAGATATTTTAGAAATTTCTTCCGAAGGTAAAACTACTGAAGTAGACATTTGTTTGCTAAGACAGTTTCTTCCAAAGGTAATTTTAAATCTTCCAAAAGGTAAAGAGATCAAAATTTTCCAAAAATCTAAGGAATGTCTTTCAAAAAGATTTTTTCTTCCAAAGAGAACAAGGGCTTATGAAGGTGATGAAATAGACAACTTAGGAAACATAGGTTTTAGAAATATTATGATTAAGTTTTTAAGAAAAGCTTTTCAAAGTTAATCATCCCAATAGCTGATACAAGATATTTAAATTTTTGTTAATCAAAAGCTTTGGTGAACAGATCAGCATATTGTTCATTTGTGTTAACTTTGACTAGTTTGATTAATCCCTTTTCAAAGTTATCTCTAATCAAATGATACCTGATATTGATGTAATTTGTCCTTGAGTGCTACACTGGATTTTCTGTGATTAAGATAGCACTGTTGTTGTCTATGTGGATGGGAGTCTCCTTGAAGTTAAATCCATAGTCCAGCATCTGATTTTGAATCCAAAGCACTTGAGCATAGCAGCTTGCAGCAGCAATGTATTCAGCCTCAGTAGTTGATGCAGACACACAGGATTGTTTCTTACATTACCAAGAGACTATCCTTCTACCAAGAAATTGACATCCCCCTTATGTAGACTTTGCAGTCATGTTTTAGCCACCATAATCACTATTTATATAAGCATACAGATTCAAGTCAGAATTCTTTGGATACCAAAGGCCAAGTGATGGAGCACCTTTGAGATATCCTAAAATTCTTTTGACAGTGATTAGGTGTGACATCTTGGGTTGGCTTGATATCTTGCACAAATGCATGTAGCAAACATGATATAAGGCCTGCTAGCTGTAAGGTACATAAGAGACCCAATCATTGCCCTATAGAGATACTCGTCAACACACTCCCCCTCAAGATCAGGTACATAAGAGACCCAATCATTGCCCTATAGGATTGTTGAATCTTTTAAGTATGTCTTGTACATACTTTGACTGACTTATGAAGATACCATTGTCCACTTGCTTCACTTGAATTCCAAGAAAGAAATTGAGTTCCCCCATAACACTCATTTCAAACCTATCCTTCATCAGCTTCTAAAAGTCTTTGTAGAGCTTTGGATTAGTTGACCCAAAGATAATGTCATCTACATATACTTGAACTAGCATTATGTCATCTCCTTTTTCTTTGATGAAGAGAGTTCCATCAATAGTACCTCTTTTGTAGCCATGCTGACAGAGTTACCGAGATAGAGTATCACACCACTTCCTTGGTGCTTGGTGTAGCCCATAAAGAGCTTTATAAAGCCTGCAGACATAATTAGGATGATCAGGATCTACAAACCCAGGTGGTTATGTGACACACCGTAATTTCAGGTTAACACCATTCTGATTGTTGTCGTTATCATTGTTACATTCTCGTTATTACCTAAAACATTTACAAGCATCGCCACCATCATCGTTAAACATGCTGTGTCATATAATACTAACATGAGGAATAACCCCATTTTTCAAATACAAAATGGTGTTTGTAGAGGACTCAAATAAACGGGATTACTTAAGGAATCCTCTTAATTAACATAGCTTGCCCATTTACGTCGTTATCAACCAAAACAAATTCGGGAACTCGGGGACTAAGTGTGAGGACCAAACGTGACAAATTGCCAAACTAGGGATGGGTATATAAACCCCTTACCAGCCCTAAGTTTCATTTCTACTCCCTTTTCTTCTTCTTCTTCACTATCTTCTCCTCCACCTCTCTACCACCTCCTAGCACCAACAATCGCCTTGTTTGAGCTCGTTTTCACCGGGGAAATCATAGCTACAGCTGAGTTAACACATTTACAGCAGGTAGGCGACCTCGGTCATCTATTTTATTGCTCTTCACTTCTACAAATTTGGGGTTTTGGGTGCTCGGGTTCAACCCGAATGCATGAGGTCGTGTGGGTGCGTGTGGTTTCCATCTGCATGTGCAGTTTACTTAGACATGTTAGAAAAGAGTTTCTGGAAGTCCCTGATGTGTGAAACCCATGCACGGAATAGCCGAAGGCTGTTCAGCCCCTCCAGCAATCGCGATCTGCTGCAGTTCGCGACTGGGTCAGTCGTACGACTGAACCGTACGACTGGGCGTGTCGTGCGACTGAGTGGTGCGACTGGGGTGAGTCGTGCGACTGAGTGCAGGCGTATGTGCATGTCGTGCGATTGAATGCATACGATTGAGAGTGTGTGCGATTGAGTCAAACGGATGAATGTGTGCGAGTGTGTATCGCACGACTGAAGGTCCAATCGTACGAATGAGGGTCCAGTCGTGCGAATGGCCGTTGAGTCGTGTGAATGGGTGATGTGTGGTACGACTGAATGCTGAGTCGCACGAATGAGGGTCCAATCGTATGAGTGAAGCTGAATCGTACGATTGAAGGCCCATTCGTGCGGATGAAGTGTCCAGTTGTGCGTCTAGTCTTGTTATGCGATTGGAGTCATTGTAAGTGAACTCTTCTTGTGTGCGGTGTGCCTATCGTGTGATGATAAGGTAACATCAATAAAGTGTCATTGCTTGACCACAAAGATTAAAGTCAACACTATCAACAAGCACATACTTTTTCAATCTAAAATAACCTAACCGTTTACAATTAT
>BJCO01640411.1:0-11880 GCA_018326465.1 Flaveria floridana | reverse complement strand
ATAATAACAGTTACCACGCAAGTATCAAGGCAGCTCCGTATGAGGCTTTATACGGTAGGAAATGCCGATCACCATTGAGCTGGAATGCGATCGGTGATAGCCAAGAAATAGGACCCGACATCGTGTTGGAGACCACTGATAAGATATACAAAATCAATGACGTCTAAGAGCAGCCAGAGACCGTCAGAAGAAATACGCTGACAGGAGACGAAAACCATTAGAGTTTCAAGTGGGTGATTGGGTAATGTTTAAGGTAGCACCATGGAAGGGAACTATGAGGTTCGGAAAGAGAGGAAAGTTAAGCCCGAGATACATTGGACCATTAAAATATTTTCAAGAATTGGCCCCGTGGCATACAAATTGAAGCTGCCCCAGAAGTTGAGATAATACACGACACCTTCCATGTGTCGAACTTGAAGAAGTGCATGGTAGAAAAAACCCTGGAGCTACCGTTGAAAGAAGCAAGAATCAATAACAAGCTGAACTTCGTGGAAGAGCCCATAGAGATCACGGACCGCTTGGTCAAGCAACTCAGCCGGAGCCGCATACCCAATGTCAAGGTCAGATGGAATTCAAAATGAGGACCTGAGTTCACTTGGGAGCGAGAAGACGAGATGAGAAAGAGTTATCCACACCTCTTCAAACCCACCCGTTCAGAATCTAATCGAAGCTAAAATTTCGGGATGACATTTCCTAAATGGTGGGAGAATGTAACAACCGACCTCAAGGTCATTATTCTAACCCTAGTCTACTTGCATTATTACCCATCTTATGAGTACTAATAATAGAAACATCATTACCCATCATTACCCATCAATGATAATAGAAACTATATCATTGATATTAGAATCATCATTTGCTAATTAGTTCCATTTTATGATATTATGTGACTTTTAGTGACCTTTAACTAGTTCAAGCTTTACCATAGAAAAACTTAGTGTTCCGGGAAAGTCAAGTAGTCAACAATGCAACTAAATCATAATTGAAAACAATTAACATGTGTATGAACACATAAAATTTTCGGCTTAATGCATGCATGTTCATGCCTGATAATTAACGACCAACTAAATTATACCACCTAAAATAATACTATACTACATAATAATACTACATATAATATTAATTACTAATTAAATTTTAAAACAAAAGCCCTCACAAGAGGCCAAAACTCGGCCGCCCCCTCCCCCACTCCCCTCTCTTCTACACCACCTCTCCATCCACCACTCCCCTTGCATGCACACTTCAACAAATCCCTCATATCTCTCTTCTTCCTCTCGGTTTTTCCACAGCAGATTACACACACACACATTGAGTTTTCTCTCCATTTTCCAGCCTCATAATTTGAAGAACAAGCATAAGCAACCATCAGCCAAGCTCAAAACCACAAGAAAGTGAAGGTTGGTGAGCTTTTGGTGCTTGGATCTTGCAAGCTCGTGGCTTCCAGCACTTGTTCAAGATTCTCAAGCTTTGTCAAAGTATTTCCAGACCGTTATTGACCATCTACACTCTCCAAAACTTGAACAATACCAAGTGTAAGCTTCATGTCACCCGAAAATAGTCATTTCATGTGTTTTCTTCACTTTTCTTTTAGAAACACCTCCTCTCTTTGTTGTAGCAGAAACCCGACACCATCACCTTTTTCTTGAGGAGATTTTAACTTCACAAAAGGTATCTCACACGTTATATTGGTCATTCTTGAGGTGGAACCCGATATCCACCATGAAAACCCTCTTTTTTTGGGTGTTTTGCACCATCTAACTTGCATATCTTGTAACCCTTTGAAGCAAAACATGTAATCTTCTTGTTAATGGATGGTAATACTCCTATTAACCTGTTTTGAATGTTACAAAAGGTATATACCATGAACATATGGTTATAGCACGAGTTAAACCTTAGAAAACCTTCTTTTTACATGAAATAACACCATTTAAGCACTTGTTTGAAAACCCTCTCAACCAAGGATCATAACCTGCACAATAACAACTTTGAAACACCTTTATAATCTTATTTTAAAGTTAAATTAGATTTTGGTAATGTTTAAACTCAAGTTATAATGATTTACACACGTGTAATGGTCGGTTATGGCATAATCACTATGTTTAGAGTTTATTGTTGTGTTGAACAACTAGGCCGTGAGTTTGGGACATGATTTCAGAAATTTTTGATGAATATTAAGTGTGTGACATATGCTTAATTTCTGGAAATTAAAGACATGATAAGATTAGACCCTTTTTAGTCACTTTCAGGACCCGAAAACGTGGTAAAACTACTTCAAAATAATAAAAAAAGAACATTGAGTTTTTAAACAGAATTCAAGGCTTAATAATGGGTAATAAAATGTTCTGGAGTAGATGGATTGATTAAATGGTCAAAAAGGTAAGTTAAATGGAGTTTAATTAAAAACGGGTATTAACCGGGAGATGTTTTTGAGAAAAATCCAAGAAATATGGGTGTAGAGCTAAAATTTATAAAAACCATGTTATTTCAGTAAGATAAGAGTGAAAATAACTTATAGAGTCAAAAAATTGCTCAAACGAGCTTTCAAACGGTCAAATTCGGTTAAAAACGCGTTTTAACGGGTTAAACGTAAAAACGAGACTTTCAACTATTAGAGGAAAAAATTTCATAATAAAAGGACTTGAAACTTTTAAAAATTTCTTTAAAATGTTATCTACTGGTCTAAGACTCAAAAACATGAAAGTTCATACTTAACCGTTAAAACCCTTCGGTTTATTGAAACCGGGAACGTTAAACACATAGGTATTAAACCGGACCTATATTCTGAAAATTTGTGTACACTTACTTAATAATAAGTTAATTTAACTTCAAGAACCTGATTTTTGGTCATAAAAGTTATTTAGTACAATAAGTCAAACTTGAGGGTAGAAACTATCAATTTTGAAACTTGAGGGACTGAACTGTAAAATTTAACCAAACTTCATAACCAACTCATATGAGGCTAATATTCTCTTGAAAAACATTATTTAACTTATATCATTAACCTAATGGTGTAAAATCCTAAATTATATAAGAAACCATGACTTTCCATGAAAGGAATTTTTTTATACAAGCCCTAATCGAATCGAAGCCGAATCTAACAGCTAACTCTTTGGCACACTTAATACACCTTGATTGAGTTTAAGAGTAGTAGTTTACCACTTAATATTAATGCTAGGGTGCTAGGCTAGAGACATTCCTGGCACACGAAGAGTTATTTTTGCTTAACGTCTAAGGTGAGTTCTAGTGATCCCCCTTTTTACTACTGCCTTGGGATGAAACATGCTCTGTTATTTATGAACTATATATGTGCTACTTGGTGATCTAATGTTGGATTTATGGTTACCTGCTGATACTTATATCATGATCATTAATTCTTTCATGAACCGCTTGTTTTATATGGATAGATCTATTTGGGAATCCCCCACACACAGTGGCTTCCGTTTAGGAAGGGTACCCCACTGAGATCCTGAGGGATTGTTTGTGGCATGTGACAGGTTTTGTTAAGAAACTATGGTGAACCATCCGGGCAGGTATGGTGCATTGGTTTGGGGCTCAGTTCTTCCTTCAGGAATAACCGGTAAAACACAATTTTAGAAGAGGCTAACCGGGACTGAGTGCAAGGTTGATTATGATACCCCACTATATTGAAACTATGATTTCTTCTAAATCAAATGAGGATTTTATTTAAATCCTTTTGTTTTTAAACTTTAAGCACTTGAATTCACCAACTTTTTAGTTGACACAATTTCTTTTTTGAGCATGTTTCAGGTAATCCATGAAGTGACTCTAGCTGTATTTGAAGACCTAGACTTATCCTCGTGACCATGGCATTGGCTTATTTGATTTAATGAAAAATTTGAACAATTTGGAATTTCTATTGACAATACAATTTTTCTCTATGTTGGTTGTATAACTCATTTGGGTGCTAGATTTGTTTCTAGCCTTGTATCTTTTAAAACTTTAAATGTCATGTGATATTCTCTCCTTTGAGCTCTTGTATTGGTTTGTTTCTGCTGCCATATATTATTGCTAGTCTGTACGTCCCACCCTACCTGGGCCCGGGGTGTGACACCATACCACCTTTTAAAAAAATAATAGTATTATTATATCCTATTTATATTTAGCCCCCTTCACTTTGGCTTCCTTTCTTTCTTACAAAATACTTTTCCTTTCTTTGCCTTTAAATGATAAAATTTCCGGGTGTTACATGATGTGATCAAAGAGTTGAATCCATGTTGATTTTTGTTATGTTATTTCTCTCACAGTTGTTCCTAGAGGCCATATTTTACTAGGGAGAACATCCCTTGGCTCTCTGATCAGTTTTTCTTTCCCCTTAAACATATCTTTGCTTTCCATAACTATGGGCTCAGCAGAAGTAGATTGATGAACATGGCTTGGACTTGTAGTTTTAGTTCTGACTCTTACTCCGGTTTCTAACTCAACTTTCATTACATATTCCATGATTTATCTGAGCTCCTTGACAAATCTATCTTTTAATTCATGAAACTTATAGTTGTGGCTTTGCAACCAACAAACCATATTGTTTCTGTTAAGTCTTTTAGTGTCACCATGGCCCAGTCTTGTTTAAGATTTTCAATAGCTTGGAATTTGATGAAAGCATCATTGTTGCAACCTGGAATCATCTGACTGGGCGTATCATAGTCCTGAATAACATGCCTCATTTCATCCATATTCATCCTTTCTACCACATCATATGGAAATCCTTTGTTATTAAGATCAATTAACATGGTAGATTCAGGTCTTTCTTCTAGGATATCTTTTGTTGTAAGCAGCTCTTCAGATAATATGGTCTTAGTAGCTTTAGGGGAATCTTCTTTTGTTAATTCTTCCCATTCATCATCACTTTTATCTTTCTTGTATTCAACTGGTTTTAAGGTGGATAATTCAGCTGATGGGGTGTGCTCAGGTGAGATTGTTTTGGCTTTCTTAGGAGACTCTTAAACTTTATTGAATTTCTTTTGAAATTTCCCCAAGTATTTTCTTTTTTTTTTTTGCTGTAAAGAATCAATTGTTTTGAACTTTGATCAATTGCTGGTGCTGAATCTTGATGAGCAGATGATTCAAGAGCACATATCTTCATCTTCATTGATGCAATCTCCTCATCCTATGATTTTAGAAGGTCAGCTTGTTCAGAGATAGTTGTTTTGGCTTTCTGTATCTCTACAACAAGCTGCTCCTCTTGTTTTTCTGTTGCAACTGACTCTCTCAGTTCTCCTACCAATTGGTGTAAGGCATCTATCACTTTATTATTGGCGACTGCATCTTTTCTCAATCTTTTGAGTGCCGCTTCTTGTTGGGCTTATTTCTCATCTTTGTCTTTCAAAATCCCCTTCAATTCTCTTAATCTCTCCAATTTTTTGTTTGTTCTAAGGATGACTTTGTTGTATTTAGCAACAAGATAACTCTTTTTAACATCAATTTCTTCCTCTTTTAAGTCATCCTCATGATAGGCCATTATGTCTACAAACTCATCTCCACTCTCTAGTTGATCTTGTTGTATTTGTTGATCTTTCTCCCCCTCAACCTCTAAGCACACTACTTCTATCACTTCTACTTGAACATTATTATCTTCTTCAAAGTCAAACACTTTAGTGAGAACTAGGCCTACTGAGGTTGAGATTGCTTTAATGAATAGGGAGATTTGGATTTGTGATGTTCTTGATGAGGAGATGGGAGATTGACAGTTGGTGAAATGAGTTCTGTTGTTTGTGTTTGGAGATGATTTATATGAGGAGACTGAAATGGGTTGGGTGTGTTCACTGGCTGATGATATTAGTTTAGTGGTAGTAGTGTTTATTGAGGTTGATGATTGGGAATGAGAAATTGGTTCTATATGTTGTCGTGATGGTGAGTGGGCTTGGGTTGGAGATAATGGTTGATAATGAGTAGGAGATGGTGGTAATGATTGGTGAATAGGGGATGGTGGTAATGATTAGTGAATAGGGGATGGTGGTAATGATTAGTGAATAGGAGATGGTGGTAATGATTGGTGAATAGGAGTTGGTGGTGTAGAGTAAGGGGCTTGCACTGTTGGTGCAGTGGATTCTGCCTGTTCTTCTTATTGATGATAATCATACACAAGAGCTGGTGGGATATCTGCATTTACATCTATGACATGTGCAAACATAGGCTTGTCAGTACCTTCATATTTTCCATTGATTTTGCTCAATAGAGATCTTCCTAGATATGCTTGCACAAAGATATCTCCTTCTTTTTCAATTCTTGGCAAGATATCATTAATGATGAGCTAAATAAATCTTAGATACCTAAACATTTGTCAGCCTTCTAAACTTGAATCTGATTACACAAACATCCTAGAATATATTTTGAATAATTGAATCTCCTTCCTTCAAATATTCTAATAATTTTTGATGAATTGTGCCTTGAGAATCGATCCAATCCTGACTTCCTATTTGACATACACTTCAAATAGGTATGACAAAGAAATCTGTATGGTTTGCATCGTCTCCCCTTCTTGATTTCTCCATTTCGGTAATCACCATCAAAACCCATTAGGTCAAATACTTTCTAAATGTAGTCATCATCGAATACATCAGGATGACCTTCTTCTTGTTCTCCTAATTCTAACACCCTCCTTATTGTCTGTTCATCTACCCTTATTGCTTCATTTCAGATTGAAGCATGAATCACTCTCTTATCATTCTCATCTTCTACTCTTGTAGAGTTCAAGAAATCTATCATATGTGATTGATAGATGACTGGATCAGCTGTTAGTGCATAGAACAATCTCGATCTGTGCAAGTAGTTAATAATGTCTTTGCATCCTTCGGAGACAAGGTCGTCAGCATTCAGGAATGCACACAAGTTGTGCTCTTTTACAAATCGATTTGCTATACTGTAGTTTATGTGGAAGGTCAATCTTTAACCTTGTGTGATTCTAACATTAGGTTAGGATCATTTGTTGTTGTAGGACCATGTTAACCTTGTTTCATGGCAATTTGTGCAAGAAATAGATTTGATTAGTAACTTCAGATATGTTGTAGCCAAGTTAGTGCTCAATTTCCAAGTTTCTTCAATTAAATTATGATAAAAACAAATTTTCATGCTAATTACTAGTCCCCCTAAATTTATGATTAATCACAAACTTATGAATTTATCAGAAATTTATGTAGAGAATAGCATGAAATGCAATGATCTGTCTATCCTATTAAAACTAACTAAAATTAAGCATAACTTAAAGATATATACAAGCATATTACATGATGAAAATCAACTCAGCCAAGCATATTTGAATATGACCTTTGTAAGAACAATGTTCAATATGAATCTGTTGATTTCTCCAAGGATCTTTGTAAATCTCTCATAAATCAACAAATACTAAACATGGTGTGGAAACCCATGATTAATGAGTATGATTCAGTGTATGTATGTGTGTTTGTGGGTGTGTTATGTGTGTTAGAATGCATGAGAAATTAAAAATGCTTGTCTGATTGATAATCCATTCAAAAGCTTACAAAGGATTAGGGTAGAGTGCTATTTATAGCCTATACACAAAAGCTATATACAATTACTAATCTACCATTATGTAAATAAAAATTACATAAACAAAATCCTAAGTATCTAAGTCATCCACTGTGGGAATAAGTCCTCCACTGTGGAGAAGCTATTCATCCGCTGTGTGAACAGTTTGTTCATCCGTTGTGATGAACTTGTTCATCCACAGTGAGAATAGTTCATCAGCTGTGGAGGTCATCTGCTGTGAGAATAGTTCATCCGCTATGAACTTGTTCATCCACTGTGATGACTTGTTCATCCGCTATGGGAATAGTCATCCGCTATGAAGTTCTTTATCCGCTGTGGGAGTAGAGACTTCATCCGCTGTAGAACTTCTTCATCCACATTGGAATTCCTTCATCCTCATTGGTTGACTTAGGCAAAAATTCTTTATCTACAAATCTAAAAAAGAAAGTTTACATAGATGTTAGTGATTGTTATGAATGTTAATAATGTTAATGTGTTTCTAATGTATGCATTGTATGTTGAAACACATGTTATGATAATGGCAGGCATCATACTTTCTTGCATTAATTCTTAATTCACTTTGTTGAGTCCAACATTACTCCCTCTAAGTATGATGTTGCCATTGATTGATGGTGGTTTTGTTTGTTAGTTATGTGTGTGTGTTAATTTTTTTTTGTTTAATATAAGGAGTCCAACAGTACTCCTCTAAACATTGTGTACAGTTTGTTTTCTGTTTTATATTAACGATGTTGATGTGTTTGTTACTTTTGTTTGTTATGTATGATTGTTGTTTGTATGAATGATTGATTATTCTTATGTATATTGATTGATTACAAGTGTAGCACTTGTCTGTGTTGATTAATTGATTGTTAATAAGATTTCACAAGTGTAATCTTACCAGAATGATTGTTTGAATTGTTTGTTTACATTTATGATTGATTGTTTGAATGTTTCTGTTCTTTGTTCATATGTATGTTTGATTGATTGAATGTTTGTCATTATAATTACATTTGTGTAATTAAAGTGATTAATTGTTTGTATGTTTGTTTGTGCATGAGTACATGAGTTTATTTCTACAACGCATGTTTGAAATGATTGATTTTAGTGTATGATTACAAGTGTTAAATTATCACAAGTAATGTGAATGATTGTGTGTGGTCATGTATGTAATGGTTTATGAATGTATGTTTGCATGAATGTAATGTGTTTATATCTACAACACATGAATGTATGTTTGAATCCATGCTTATGTTATAAAACATATGTATGTATGCTTGTATGTTTGTCATATGCATACAATCATGTGACAATATGATTGTTTGTTCATAAAAGAATAAGATCTCTTATATGCATGGTTGAATGATTGTATGATTTTCATATGTATAATAACATATGTATGCATGATTGTATGATTGAATGATTATCATATGTATAATAACATATGTATGCATGATTGTATGATTGTATGATAAAACAAGAATTATAGAGAAGGATATGTATTGGTTGTTTGTTCTGCCAGTGATGATAAGAAACCTCAGGAGTGAGATGGTCCAGCTTCTTCTGACTGTGTCTTTGCTTCTTCCATAGCCTTGAGAGTATCTTCAATGTCTTTCTTTATGGCTTGTTCAACTTCAACTTCTTTCAATTGTTCTTTGAGTGTTGTGGTCTTGAATGCATTTCTACAATTGACTATGTGTTCCACAAAGTAGTCAACAACACTCTTTTGGTCATCATATTTGAAATCTATTTTCAAATGAACAAGCTATTCCAAAGTTGACTGATCAAGGCTTTGCACATCAATGTTGCTAACTAGTTTGGTTATAACATTATTGCCCTTCAAAATGTCCAAATTGTTGTTTTCTGATATTCTCATTCCTGTTATTCCTTCTACGTGTGTGAGGGGTTGTTGATGTGTTTCCAACCTTTGTTTCAATGCAGCATTTACATACACAGTGCCTAAAATTCCTAGCATGTGTATGAAATAGCAACAATCTCCCTTACACAACACATCTTCAATGGAAGGGAATGTCTTGGTCTTCAGGAATGAGACATAAGATGAATGAAGCAGCTTTATCTCAACTGGATCAAAGAGCCTTATGTCTGCTGCTTCTTTTCCTTCAAGCTTTCTTTCCAGCACCACTTCAAAATAAGTTTCATCATAGTACCATCTGGTTATTGGATGTTGGTATTGGTTGCCGTATATCTTCTTCATGATTAGCTTTAAGTCAGATGGTCTTAAAGGGTAAACAACCCTTTCAAGAAGATATGGATCAATTTCAGAAGAAGATTCTTCCCTGACTTCCTTTTGTTTACTTAATGAAGCTTGTTCTCTTCTGAGGTTTGAAATATGTAATTTATCTTCTCTATCAGCTTTAGCTTTCATCTCATGATGTTGTCTGTTCATGTAAGCTCTTAATATATGATAGAAATCTACTCCCCTGGGATTGTTTGTGTGATTGACCATCCTCAATTGCATCAGGTCCAATCTATCTTCATAGCTTAATGATCCCAGTTGGGATATGTATGATAAGTACTGAACAATTCCAGATACTCTCTTGATTAGCACAGCATCCCAGATTTCATCATATTTCCATGCCACAATCTTTCTTTCATTGGCATCTACTGTGAGAGTGATTCTGTTATATAGCTTGACAAAATTTGTTTTCCTTGATCATCTCCTAAACTTCATTGCCTTCAGGCCATAGCCTATGAGGCATGAATTGTCTTGGTTCCTCTATCTCATGAAGTTCAGGAGGAGCTTGATGATAAGTGGATAGAGAAGATGCAGGGTGAGGTCTGAAGACCTGTGGCTTAAGAGCATTTGCTAACATGTTTATGTAGATCTCTTTTGCCTTTCTTTCATTTGAGACAATGTTCTCCCTGCATATGACCTATATGGGACTCTTGTATGACTCAACCAGCTTTTCACCTGGGAGTAGGTCATCTTCTCTATTTGTGGATCTTTGGGCAGATTCTTCTCAAGCTCTTGTTTGTCCTTGATTTCTTTGTATCTCCTGTATGTTTGCTCTTTTTCATTTTGCATGACTTCTTGAAAGTCTTTGAGCAAGTCTTAAACGTTAGATAGGTTAAGATGTATGAATAAGTCATAAGGGAGTCCTCTGGTAGTCAGCTCTATTCCCATCAAGGTTTGAAGATCATCTGTAAAGAGCTCTTGTATGTTTTGCATTATATCATGCTCAACCCTTTCTTCTTCTTCCTCATCAGAATCACTTAGGATAATAATGGGAATTTGTTGTTTTTCACCAGATTGGTCTATCTCCCCGTCTTCTAGTATAGATGCTTTAGATGATGATTGAGGAGCATCTAACTCAACAGGTTCAGACTTCACTTTTAGAAGCTTTAGTGGAGGAGATTCTGGTTTTGCTTGTTCACCCTCAGTTTGTTTTCCTTTGAGTAAAGAGGGTAAATAAGATCTCTTTCTTTTCATTTCATACGTTCTGAAAGGAGTTTCAGATGATGATGATGCTTGATCTTTTGATAAATCTTTTAAAGCTTCACTGAATTGTTTGATCAATTCCTTTTGTTTGTCTGTCAGAGGATCATGAGGAATACTACTAGTTTCTTGAGAAATTGGATCAGGAGTGTGAAAGTGTTGTCTCAAGATGGGTGAGTAGTGTATGTTCTCTTAGGGATTAGCATAACTGAACAATTGATCCGTTGAGTATGATTCTTCAGGAATGATCAGTGCTAATTTTGTTTGTTCATTTTGTTGTTGACTTGTTTCAGCTTCACTGGCTGATTTCTCATACTCACTCAGATCTTCACTAAGATCTGCTAAATGTTCTTCCTCATTCAGTTGAGTGTCATTGTATTTGTTAGACCCTAAAAGGATCATATATGCCAATTCAAGAGGTGGATGGTTGTTCTCCTAGTTTCTCCCCAAGTCTAAGAAGAAATGTACATAAAGAAGATCCTGCATAAGAAGAAAATTACAAGTGTCGGCTATCCGCATTTATTAATGCGGATGACCAAGAACAAATGCTGACAAGTATTTGTTCAACCGCATTAACTAATGCAGACAGCCGATGAAATGCAGACAAGGCATTTGTTCATCCGCATGAACTAATGCGGATGACCAGCAACAAATGCGGCCAAGTGTTTGCTCATCCGCATTAACTAATGCTGATGACCAAACACTAATGCGGCTAATAGAAGACAAATGCTGATGAAGACTTAGACAAAGGGTAGTTTTGTCATTTTGTACAAGATGTAAGTCAGCCTATAAATAGAATAGAAACCTCATATGTGAGGGTGACTTTTTGTGTGACTGTTTACACAACTTTTGAGAATAGACAATCAGAATATACTTTGTTTCTCCCATGTTAGCTGTCTTGTTACTGTAGCTTGCTAAACCCT
>BJCO01640266.1:0-11557 GCA_018326465.1 Flaveria floridana | reverse complement strand
TATATATATATATATATATATATATATTAATTTGAAAATCCAGAAATGATTGTTGGTATGTTTGTCCTACTAAACCCATGCGTTAGTCTTTTCAACAAGTGACCTGCAACTGATTTTATCATGTTTTCGGTTTGATTAAGAGAAGCTCATGTGACTTGGTCCCCACAGACATTCGGCAAAGAACTCATCCCGTCATCATGGTTTATTGAGCAATATGATTGACTCTGCTTGATTTTTCTTTTAAGGAACATAGATAGTGATCAATTTTGGAATCACTGTTAATGCAATACTTGATTCTTCAAAGGTGCAACATAGACAATGATCATTTGAGGACCATTGTGAATATTTTTCTTGATAATTTGATTGTAGAGCATTCGACTATGATCTTTGATGTTGGATACATTGTGACTTTATTTGGGGGCAAATGATGAGAGCTCCAGGTCTATACTTACGTATAATAGAGGAGATGATCATCCGAGCATGCTGATGAAACTACAGGTCTACACTCACGTATAACAGAGAAGTCCATCACTCCAGGTCATTGTTCACACAAAGCAGAGGAGATAAGCACGAGATATAATTCCGAGGAACTAACGAGAAGCTCAACTCAGAGGCTTTTCTGAAGAGCAACACTAGAAGCATTTTATTGTGCTAACTAGAAGCTCAATTCAGGGCTAGGGTTAGGGTGATTTGGGATATTTAGGGAAAATCAAAGCAAAGATTTAAAACTCTCAACCCGTTTTTGATAAGGACTTGTAACTTTGTGCAGGCCGAAATGTCATGGAAAGGATCCCTATTACCGAGTTCGGAAAGCTTAGTTTGGCTGCACAATCACTGTTTACTTCGTTTTCTGGCTGAGCCTACCATGCGGATCATATAATGAGATAGTCATTTTCAGATTTGATAAGCATAGTATTTAAAGTGATACAGACATCCAGTCAGATACTATCATTTCTCACATAAGTAAGTTATGTAAAAACAAGCACATCAAGAAAATATACTATCATTTCTCAATCATCTCAAATCAAGTTCTCACTTTTTTTATTTATTATATAACCTAAAGCAACTAATTAACTAATAAAATTTAAAATCTTTTTGTTCTTTACTTTTATACTATTCTCCCCCTAAATTTTATTTATGTACACATTATTTACTTAATAAAAGTAGAATAACCAAAGAAACGTCTTCCATTTTACTCTATCGAATGATTAAAAATGAACTATCAAGAGAAATGTAATGATTGTCAAATGAGATATGAAAAAGCAGATAAGGATCCAAAATATGGATAAGATACCAAAACCATAACCTGTTTGTCCGCCTCAAATTTGAATGAGGAACATTCTCTGTCAGTAAACCGGATTACTAACAGTCCTCTTAAAATGTTCTTGCACTCATTAACAGATTAGTTAGAAAGGGGGACCCAAGCCATCTTAGTCCTGGGTGTTCCATTTTCATTATTGTAAGACACTTGTTTAAGTACACAACATGTTCTTGTATCCATGATCTTTTCCTCTTTCCTTTTAATTTGCCAAATTTGTTTCGTTTCAAGCATTTTCGATTTGAACGAATTAAATTTGGAAATCATATTCTGTTTAATCCTCGAGGGAAAAGATTTTGGTTTTGATGCTTTTGTCACTTTCATCTTTGAATCATGTGAAACCGGCTTCACATGCGAAGGTTTGGATGGAATGTTCGTCATCCAATCATTCAAAGATGTGTACTTTTCACCTTGGAATGTAGAGAAGCAACCTGCGTTGCCTTTACCTTCTGGCACATTTCTTTTAGACTCTGATCCGGAGAAGCAATTCATTTTGCCTTTACCATCCGAAGCATTTCTATTTGGGCATTTCTTGCGCACGTGATCTTCCTTTCCACACATGAAGCAAGCCTTGAATGACTTTTTATGCTTGATTGGTCCGTGTGGTGCAACTTGGGTGGAGCTTTCTTTGAGCTTGTAGCAGTTTGTTGAGAGACTTGTGGCTTCTTCTGTTGAGCAATAAGAGATGGACAGCTTTATGGCTTCTTTTGTTGAGTTTTGGATGAATGGATGGTTTGTTTTTGCGGTTGGAGATGAAATCCGTATTGGTCTTGATTCAGCTTTTAGAAGCTTTTGAGATTTGACAGCTTCAGGTGACATATTGATCTCTGAATCTCCGAGACTTTCCTTTGTCTTTGATTCTTCATCTGAACTTGTCCAGTCTTCAATAGGCACCTCTACTTCCAGTGGATCTTGATTAACAGGATTTGGATGTGTTGTTGTTGTAGCTTGATGATTAGGTGATTCTTGTACAATCTCTTCCTTCACACTCCTGACAGGCTTATAAGTATGAATTTCACCTGCTTTAAACTTATCAAAGAAGTTAGAAGAAACAACTGTTACAGGTTTACAAACAACAGGAACTGAACAATCATTAGCTTGACTGTCAGCATCTAGTTTACTGTATCCCATACTAGTCGGAGAATCATAATCATCTCGCACCTCTTCAAGATTAACCCCTTCTAATCCTGCATGCAAACTATTAGTATCCTTCTGAATAATCTCTTGAATCACCTCACTTGTAGGATAAGGAGTGGGTGTAGGAGAATAACATAAAGTACTAGGTGGAGGATAAACATATGCATTATCTTCATGACCCAAACTGGTCTTGATTCTAGCCCCCCGTTGTCTTTTGCATAAACCCTCCCATTTCATTCCCGAAGGGGTCCATTTTCCTAACTTGTTTTTAAGTTTTCGGGTTTCAAATTCAACGAGTGTGGCTTGTTCAGTTAAGTAGTTAACTTCACAATTCTTTTCCAAAAGAGTTCTCTTCAAATGTTCATTTTCTTTCAAAGCTTCTCTTAATTTAATGAAATATTTTGATTCATTCATTTAAACTCTTTGTTAATTCATTTCAATTAATTTTCATTTTCTATTAACAACCTATTAGCCTTGTATATTCCAATTAAGTGGATTTTACAGGCAGAAGAGCACATATCTTGAATTATTTCATAAGGAAAACCCATTACCAATTTTTCAGCTGCTAGAGCTCTGTCACATTCGCAGACTGGTGTGGTTCTTTTGTACTCTTCCACACCAACTTTCTTAGCTTCCTCAATCACTGCTTCCATCTTCATCTTTGTCTTCTCAGCTTCACAACCCTCAGCTCTTGTACCTTAGCAGCATACACAGCTTCCTCAGCGACAACCTGTTTCTCAGCAACATCCCCAGGCGCCTGCCCAACTGTTTCCTTCTGAACCACAACTTCACATACTAACCCTTCTTGAACAACATCTTTTCCAACCAGCTTCTCACCAATCTCACAATCCTTGACCTTTTGAACTTCACACGCGCTTGACCAAACATTATCAGTGGTAGCTTCTCCATGAGCTTCACACCAGAATTCTTTGAATGGATATCAAAGTTGATGAGTAGTGTTGTTTCCTTCTTTGTATCTGCAAAAGAGTCAAACCGACTTTGTGCCATTATGAGATTATTAGATTCGATGGATTTAAACAGTTCTGCAAAAACCATTTTTTATATTATTTTTATTGCAATTAATCCCCCCCCAAATGTATTTTTCCAAAAAAAAATTTAAAATAATTCCCCCCCAGGAAAAATATATTTTTAAATGTCACGCTATGCAATCTTAGCAACTAGGGTCAAGCTGGAAACAATATATTTTTATAAATTATTGAAAATTTCTTACCCAGAAACAATGATTTTTAGTCAAAATATGATCCAATTATAGAAAACGAGGCCCACAAATTTTAAAAGGAAACTAACTCCCCGCCCTTTCATAAAAATTGTTTAGTTTTAAACACTTAAAACCCAACCATGTTTAATGTTAAAAGAACTGGCTCAAATTATATGAAACCCGGCCCAAACGTTTTTAACCTTAATACCCGACCCTTTAATGAAAATCACAACCTAACCCAAGTATGTTTTTATTTTACGATGATGCACTAGCCCAGCGTTTCTTTAAACACTTGACCAAGAATACCAGCCGACACCTATGAACTCACTCTCTCTACAATTGTTTTTCAACCTCCAACGATACACAAAGTAAAACCTAGATCACCTAACCTCATATCTATGCTCTCTCTCTCTCTTCAGACTTCAAAAACACACACACAAACTCCCTTTTCTTCTTCTTTATCACCACCACTAGCCCTTAAAGCAATAGCAAAAATAGAGATAAATGGTTTTCTCTCTCTCTCTCTCCCTTTGTAACTATTGAGTCTGTACTTTCTATCTCCCTCATCTCCAAGCCCTAAATCTCCTACTATCTCCAATCCACCCTCACCATCTCCGGCGACACACTCCGACCACTCAATTCTTCATCACATGGCCACCTCCACTAGCAGCACTGTCTACATCCAAGTCATCGAGGACATCATCAACAAAGATCAGCTGTCGCGAAGTCATTGGTATGTAGATCGACGATGGTGGTGTCAGTAATGGTGATGCGGTTGGTGCGACAGCAGCTAGGAGGCCGACAGTTGTCAGGGTTGGCGATTTAGGGTTTACGAAAGGTTGTGGTGGGTGGTGTTTGGGATTTCCGGTGGGTTATTGTTGGTTGAGAAAGGGGGTGGTGGTGGTTTTGTTGTGATGGAGGTGTTGGGTTGTTATTGTTGGTGGTTCTGCTGTAAGGTGATGGTGGGTTGCGTAGGATGGTGGCAGCGGGGATATGATGGTGAGTAGTGGTTGAGGTCTACGATGGTGGCAGCAGTGGGGTTGAATTGTGGTGGGAGGTGGTGTGTAGTGGTGACAGGATGGTGGCAGCTCCCTTCATCTTTCACACTCAATCATCACATCTGCTTCTGGGGTTTCAAGATTATTATGGCTCTTGTTCTAAGCAGAAGTTTAACACCGGCATCTGTTGCCTCTATCCCTTATTGTCCGATCTTTTCATCGAAATCCAACACCCATAATCGATTATCTTTGAGAAGTGCGTTTTTGAATCAAAATAGGGTGAACAGCAACAGTTTTTCTTGCTCTGGATTGAAATTGAAGGTTGACAGAACAAGTGGTGTTAGATCTGTGATGTTGGTGGTATTAGTTGCATTTTTCAGTTTTTTTTTCAAATTTTTTTAAATCTGAAATATTAGCAGACCGTTGATATGTTGTTGCTTGATGTTGTTGGGTAATTTCGCTTGGTTTGCAGGTAAATTCGCTCAGAATTAGTAGATTCACCGGTAAGTTCGCTGGTAGGTTCGCCGGCAAGTTCGCCGAAACAGTAAGTTCGCCGGTAACTTCGCCGGAATGCATAAGTTCGCTCGGAAATATGAACATTCATTCAAAATGGTGCAAATTCGCTGGCTAACTTCTCTGAATGAAGATTTGAAGATCTCAAGAACACTAAGAACACACACACACTGTGTGTGAGAGAAATTCTTTAGATTTGAATTTTTCTTGTTGATTCTTGCGTAAATATTATTGCTGAAGCTGAATTTGATGTAAACTATAACAGATCTTATGTAACTTATTGTAGATCTGATCAAAATGATGAAGAATAAAAACTCAGATCTACTTTGTCTCTCTAAAACCTCATTTTCTCTCTCTAAAATTCTCAATAATTTCTTCAAAATCAACAACTATTCTTCATAAAAACTGATTCAAATGGCACTGATACCAAATTGTTAGTCCTAAGCAAGACTTGAATCATGAATTTGATGAAGATTTTGGATCAAACACCATAAAATAAGATGAACAAAGATGAACACCAGGAACAATGAATAAAACCCTTGTTTGATCTATTCGGATTGCATAAGATATTTATAAAGTGGAAACCCCAATGCTAGCTTATACATGCTTACCTAAACCCTAACTACCACTTTTCTATTTACAGTGAATATAATATTCACTAATGACACATTAAGCCCCTAGACTTAAACTAATTAGGGAATATACAAATAAAACATAAACATGACTAAAATGTGATTAAATATATTTTGTTGAGAAAGTCAAATATATCTTCAACTTCTCATCTCGGATCTTCGTCCCGAACGCGTTATGTTTGACTTTTACGTTGACTTTGACCATTGACGTGGACTTTGTTGACTTTGATTGTGTTGATAATATTAGACTATCTTTCAGACCCAACACCCTGTAAATAGATTTTCTTCAACTTCTTCTTCTTCACTCACTTTGATCTCTACTAACAAAGTTATGGATAGTTTGAGATCTAGTATCTCCATTTGATCTCTCCAATCATAATCTCCATTAGTCTGAGATACAAGAGCGTTGTTATTGAAGCACATGCTTTATCACTTTTAGCTTTAAATCAACTACCACCACTTACTTACCACTTTTGTTCTGATTAATCTTTGGTTCTGTACATTCCCTAATAAAATGCCCAGGTTTGTCATGGTTATAGCATACCAAACTAGTCTTGTCAAACCCAATCTTACTTGAATTGTTCACCCCCGAACATTTTTTGACCCATTTGTCTTAAAAAGTTCTTTGTCATGTATACCACCATTGCCATTTGGTATTTCTTTAATGTCATCTGGGTTAACTTATTGTAAGTCATCAACCAGTATGTTTGGTGCAATTCATCTTCCAGCCATGAATGCTTCATAGCTAGACATAAAAGTTGTAAACAAGGCAAGGTGTTCTTTAGCAATCAGAATGGCTTGTTTAGATGGATTGGAGTTGGCAACAAAAGCTTGTTGAGTATGATGTGAAGGCTGAATGGATGGGTGTGAGTGAGTTTGTGGTTGTGATGATATGTGTTTAGATTACATGGGAGTGAATTTATTTGTATTAAGGACTTAGAAATAAGGGACAAATGTTTCTTGGATAGTGGGAATGACAGGGCTTCTTAAATGTTGTTGCTAACACAACTGTGAGTAGCTCTTATAGTAATTAGGATTACTTGCCATCTTTTCCTACAGAGCATTTGCTTCAGCCACCATTTATTTCAAATGCTTAGTAGCCCTTCATTTGACATCCATTTCATAAGATTTGATAGTAGAAATCAGATCACTAAGAGATAAGGTGAGCATATCTTTAGTTCTCTTGATAGAAGTGCAGTTGTTGTTCCAATTACATGTCATTGAGTTTAATATCTTTTTGTTGAAAACTATGTTCTCCAAAGTTATTCTA
This sequence comes from Flaveria floridana, assembly GCA_018326465.1. Lineage (NCBI taxonomy): Eukaryota > Viridiplantae > Streptophyta > Magnoliopsida > Asterales > Asteraceae > Flaveria > Flaveria floridana. The sequence continues at coordinate 4,470 of BJCO01640266.1, read as the reverse complement.
GCACTCTTCATCTTTGTGATTAACTTTACAAATCTTGACATTTGATTCTCCAACATTTCACCAAGTACATGATTGAACATGTTGAACTCTTGATTCAGCATATCTTTTCGACTCTCTCTCTCTTGTCCCTATTTCCTATAATATGTTCTTCCATGGCATCCTATAATACTTTGGCTTCTTTGAATTCTTTGAGTTTCTGAGCTATTTTAGTAGTTAGAGCCATAGTAATTGCAGCATAAGCTTTATCATCAAGTTTAAGCTTTTTCATGTCTTCCTCATCCAGAAAATGTTTTGGTTTTGGGACAACTTCTCCTATGTCATTTAATTGCACAGGAATATACGATCCATATTTGATCGACTGTAACATCCTTGGTTTGGTGTACATGGCATGATTCTCCAAACAATGTCCAATCGGGATAGTCATCTTCACTCAGAAGTCTCGGAGGCTTAGTGCTCGTAACGATCTTATTATCAAGGCTTAAAGTAGAAGTAAGATTCTTCAAATTGGCTATTGTTGAAAGTCAGAAATTAAACTTTTCATAATTTCTTGAAAAACTAAAGTTCTCATGCGAATGTACTTACAGAAAACTTTTCGCTTAGAACTTTTCGGTGGAACTTCTCACGTGAATAGTTTTCTAACAAAATTTTGCAAATTGTTGAAGTTCTAGCACGAATAAAATCTTTTTGTAACAAAGTTTTGTGTAAGGCCCCGATCCCGGGTACCTCACAGTTGGTCATTCATAGAACTTAAAGATACATAATATATATATATATATATATATATATATATATATATATCTCCTAAAACAATGCAGTGGAATTACATTTAACCAAGAGCCCATTCATCTAATTTATAAATATTGTTGTTAAGCAATACATCGTTGTTCGTTAGTTACAAAAAAGATTGTTTAAATGCATTACAAAACAACAATATCATCAAAACATGAATGGATGTCAATCTTGTCCCGCCGAGCAGCTTCACCCCCGTGCCATCCTCAGCTTTAATTACCTACGAACTGAAAATGTATAAAAGTAAGCGTTGCTGAGTGAGTTCTAGTTTTAAAAGTATTAAAATACCTTGTATAATATATATATAAATACTCTTTTTCATAAAACACTTCCTTTAATTTCGTACGTGAGCATACATCGTACATACAACAAGGTAATACTTTCTTTCTTTCTTTACTTTTCTGTACGCATGCGTTCATTTCGTACTTTTAACATTATCTTTCACTGTCTATATGGACCAATGTGCAATACCCTGAACATTGTGCATGAAACTGGTGTTGGGCCTGTGGTCTATAAATAGACTACGAACATTGTGCACGGAGCTGACCCAGTCACCTAGGGTATGCCATAAGGGTCCTGTCAATCTCAATGATTAACCCTGTGTGCATATTTCGGGACAGCTAACCCGCATCACAGTTGAGATAATGACAACATGGTCGTGCACCTCCTATATGCTTGCAAGACATTACATTATTTCAATTATGTTCCACTTCTCTATATCATTAATCTTTCACTTTGTTAATGATAATACTTTGCATTTATGATCATAAACATACCACGTAAAGTCACACAATAATAATTATTATGGATATAAGAACAGCTTATAATAATGCATTATAATAACAATTAAAACCCTAAAGTCAAACTTGGGTCAAACCTTAATCATTCTGTTTTTCTCAAAATTTCAGAAAATAAGCATATTGTTCTAAGCGCATGAGCACTATGCAGGCGCATGAGGCCTGTTTAGGTACATTACTACTATGCAGGCGCATGGGCTTACTTGGGCGTTTCAATACTTAGACGCATGAGCCATTTCAAGAGCATGGGCACTATTTGCGCGTATGGGGTATACTTAGGCGTCTGAGACTAAGTCCTAGGTGCATGAACTACTGTTCAGGCACATAGGCTTATACTTAGATATTCTAAGGCATTTCTAGGCGCATGAGGGTACTGTTTGGGCGAATGAACCCTATTTGGGTGCATGACCCTACTTAGAACTTTTCTAATGCAATTTTAGGTGCATGGGCCTTACTTAGGCGCATGACCAACCTGTTTAACATGTTTCTAAATGATTTTCAGTCCCAAACATCATATCAAACAATTCTAACCTTGTTATAATCATTCTAAGCTTAATCACCACACAAACAACCGTATAACACATCATACAAGCCTACTTACATACGGTTACACATTTATAGATTATAAAAACATTTCTATTACATTTCCAGCCCCAAAAAGAGTTAAAACGTGTAAAAAGATGGGGTCTAGAACTCACCTGGTGTATTAAACAAGTAAGACTCCTTCAAACTTACTTGTACATGAATTCTAACAGCTAAAACAAACCAAATAAACACCAAAACATGTATAACACTTATAAATCGGTTCTAAGGCTGAAAACCTAGCAAAACCAAACAAAAACACATTAAACACTTACCAATTTGCGAATTTCAACCCTTTCTTTCTTGAAAACCAAAGAAACGACTTCTTCTTCTTCTCCTCTTTTTTCAGTCAGCCTAAAAGCAGAAAGTGGGCATGGCATGGGCGGCCATGCCCCTTTAAAAGTATTATTTTGTACTTTTGTACAATTTTAGACAATACCCCCTTCCACTTTTGTGCCTTTTTTATTTCCTTCCAAACACTTTTATTTCCTTTTATTTTGGACAAGATTTCGGGCGTTACATGTCTACCCCCGTTAAAGAGGTTTCACCCCTGAAACCTGTCATTCTTCGAACAACTGTGGGTAATGCCATCTCATCTCTTCTTCAGTCTTCCACGTAGACTCAGAACCCTTTCGGTGCTTCCACTGCACTCGTACAAGTGGAACCACTTTATTTCTTAGCCTCTTCTCCTTTCAATCGATGATCGCCACTGGTTGCTCTACATAATTGAGTCGTTCGCCCACCTCGAAATCCTCCAGTGGTACAACCATGTCTTCATCATCTAAGCACTTTCTCAGATGAGATACATGGAATGTGGGATGAATTCCAATTAACTCATCTGGCAATTTAAGTCGATAGGCCACCTCTCCTACTCGTGCGACGATTCGAAAAGGTCCTATGTATCTCGGGCTTAGCTTACCTCGCTTGCTGAATCGGATGATCCCCTTCCAAGGTGAAACCTTCAACATGACTCTATCGTCCACGTTGAACTCAATCAGTCTCCTCTTGTCAGCATACGACTTTTGTCTATCTTTCGCCACCTTCATGAAGGCCTTGATCTTTTCTAGTTTCTTAGTCGTAGCCTCGATCACCTCAATACTTCCTAACTCTTTCTGACCAATGTCACCCCAACAAACTGGTGTTCTACATCTCCCACCGTATAACATCTCATAAGGCGGCGCGCCAATACTTGCATGATAGCTATTGTTATATGAGAATTCCGCTAATGGCAAGTGATCATCCTAACTTCCTACAAAATCGATCAAACATGCTTGGAGCATATCCTCGAACGTTTGAATCATCCTCTCAGACTGACCATCTGTCTGCGGTTGATAAGCCGTGCTAATGTGTAGCCTTGTCTCCATTGCATTATGGAATCTCTTCCAAAACTTCGATATGAATCGGGTGTCACGATCTTACACGATAGACATCAGCACACCATGACGAGCTACAATCTCCTTAATGTATAGATCCGCCAACCTTTCGGATGAGTATGTCTCGTGGATTGGTAGGAAGTGAGCACTCTTGGTTAGACAATCAACAATCACCCAGATGGTATCGTACCCCCTAGCCGTGTGGGGTAGCTTTGAAATGATGTCCATGGTGATGTGCTCCAACTTCCACTCGGGTATATCCAATGGTTGGATCTTCCCGTAAGGCTTTTGATGCTCTGCCTTTACTTGCAAGCAAGTAAGGCACTTACTCACATACTCCACTATGTCATGTTTCATACCCGGCCACCAGTAGTCCTTCTTCATGTCTTGATACATCTTGGTGGCATCGGGATGAATGGAGTATCGATTCTTGTGAGCTCCATCCATGATTCGCCCTCGCAGGTCTCCATAACGAGGGATCCATATTCATCCAAAGCAGGATCTAACCCCGTGGTTGTTTTCTCCCAGTTTCGCGACTAAACTTCTCATTCATTCAGAGTTGAGGCGATCTTCTTTCAACGCCTCATTATGAAACTCTTTGACTTGTGTCATCACTTCCGAGGTCATCACTAGCTGATATGCCTTCACCCGAATCGTTTCGTGCCTCTCCTTTCGGCTAAGGGCGTCGGCCACCACGTTGCCCTTGCCCGAATGGTAGTGGATCTCACAGTCATAATCTTTGATGAGCTCTAACCATCTCCTTTGCCTCATGTTGAGATCCTTTTGCTTAAAGAAGTACTTTGAGCTCTTATGGTCGGTGAGGATGGTGCACTTCGTCCCGTATAAGTAGTGCCTCCAAATCTTCAACGCGAAAACCACAGCCGCTAACTCCAAATCGTGTGTAGGGTAGTTGACTTTGTGGGTTTTCA
>BJCO01640087.1:0-11127 GCA_018326465.1 Flaveria floridana | reverse complement strand
AACCTCAGATTAATTGACCAGAAGCAACAGAAACTCAAACTCTATAACCGATTCTTGCAAATTTGCTAATTCGATCAAACGTAGATATCAAAAGAGCAGTTTCAATGATCAATTGTTAAATCAATCAATGATTAACCAGCTCTGATACCATTTGAAAGGATCTCAGATCTAGTTTGATCAATTAGATTAGGATTTGCAGCGGAATAGTATAAGAATTAGACAAATTCAAGCAAGAATACAATGATAAATCAATGGAACAGTATGGTTATAGAGAGAAAACGTATTTCTGCAAAAAGGAATATTTCATTCAATACATGCTTCGGCGATTACAAAATTAGGTCAGCCTCCCCTTTATAAGGAAGGTGACGTCAGCTGATGTCACTTGATAGTGACATCTAACCGTTATTACAACAACTACTGAAAGTTAAACTAAACTACTGAAGATGTCTATAACAGCTGACATCTTCTTTCAAAAGCTAAGTATAGATTTATCATAACTACTGAAACTACAACTACTGAACTACAACGTCTGAAGAACAGGCTTTTCAGATGTTTTACATTTAGTAAACTACTGAAAGAAAACTACTGAAACTAAAATAGAAAACTGCTAAAAAGAAACCATCCCAACAACTGAAGAGTACTACTTCAGCTGTTGTGACAACCTCTGAAGTCTTCAGTTCTTGACTTCAGCTGATGTAGTCTTTAGTACTTGAACTTCAGCTGATGTCTTCAGTACTTGAACTTCAGCTGATAAAGTCTTCAGTTGTTGTCATCAGCTGATGAAGCATTCAGCAGTTGTTGTGATGTCTGTGGGACTTGAAGATTTTTCTGATCAGGCTCATTGGTTCTTTTGGTTCAACATTATGTACTATATTTATTAGTTTTTATGATTAACAAAATACAAGTGTTTGAAGCACATAAAATATACAAATGATTTATACATGTTTTTTTGTACTTCTTTTATTTTTTAATGTATTATTAATATAATTATTTTTAATCATATATTTTTTCTCTTATAATCTTCAAATATGATATTTTAAAAACCCAAGATAAGCCGTAGCGGCGGACTTATTTTTATATATGTATTGAACATTATTTATATTTCTTTAACCTTTTAGCTGTAATATTTTTTAGCATTCTTTAGTTTTAAATATCAACAAATATATATGTATTGCTTTCATATTTTTTTGTTTGAACTAATATAGAGTAGTGAATTTTTTATACTTCATATATTCTTTTATATTATGACTATAATTTTTTAAACATATTTTATTTTTTGCTGATAACTTAAAAAATATATTTAGTTTTTGTGATGTTTTTGTGATGTTGTTTACATCATTTCAAAGAGTCACTTAAAATTTAATATATTTTAAATTTTTTTATTTGTAAGTTTGCTTTAATGTTCTTTAATTTCTCCGTCTAGGGATTCTACACGACCGCTAGCACTTCTACCTCTAGTATTGGGAAAGCGGCTCCATGATTGTTACTGCATGTGATTCTTATAGACAACATTTCCTTATCAATCAAAGATAATACAAAATTTTCAAATTATCTCAAGGTTTATCATAACCTATTTATCCATACTTGCAATTCACATCATTACAATTTATACAAACCAGATATTTATAAACATAAATATGCCCATAATATTTTTAAGGATCAATACAAACATAACAAGTGATCTCGTGAGGAGAATACGGAATGTAATCGCTCATGGTAAGAAGAAGAAGTAGAATCAAAAGCACGTGAACACAATCGTAAATAACTTCAATATATTGCTCTCTGATTTTGGAATGATTACACTACGTGTGAAAATCAAGAAATAATAAAAATCTATCTAACTACATTGCAAAATTTCTATATATACACAACTAGAAGTTCTCGCGCGAATCAACATAATCTCACGCGACTAGATGTTGTTGCGTGAGAAGCAAGTTGTCGCGTGGTAACTTCATGTTCTCGCGCGAGTTGATCTTGTTCTTCATCTTGATTTGATTTCCCGAGCCTCTGGGTTTAACCCCTACAATTTCCCCCTAGATTGGGTAAATCAATGCGTTTAGAAGTCCACGTGTGTAACATTGTAACTGCCCCTATAAGCATACATCTTGTTGTCCAGGGCCTTCGTAATCAACCAACCGAACTATGCCGCTAAAAAGTGAACTGATTCATCAGCTGCAATCGGACAAGCCTGCAACATCATCAAATCATCCCTTCTAAACTTAAGTTTATCCACAGGGTCAATGATATGGTAATCTTTGTCTACACAGTGACTTAGCGCGTGTCCCGTCTCTTTCTCACAACTCCACCACATAAGCTTTGACAAGCTATTGATTGGCACTGGAGCATGTATAGGGATCTTCCTTACATACCTTGGATGCTTATAAACCCTTATCTTCATTGGCTTGTTAGTGTTTGGGTTAAGCCGGGTTTCATCTTTAATGACTTTGGATTTGGCTGTTTTAAAGTCCTTGAAGTTGGTTTTGTTGTGCCTCTAAATCATATTCCTTATCTAGTTTCCCTTTCCATAATACTAGGGTTAATAAATGGAACACGACCCATTGCATATAAATCTGATGCTCTGAGTGTATGAAAGTCGTGTTCGTCTTGATAATACTCTATCGCTATGGCTCGTCTCTTAATCACATACAACTCCTTTTCTACATCATACGCCCAACTAAGTATTGATTCTGAGTTTCCATAACTTGTGAAAGGATTGGAATATCTCAGCATGTGTATATAAGCTGGCGGTGGAGGAGCCTTAACTGTAATATTCCCGACCTGACATACAACACTTTGTCCAGTTTGATCTACTGTCTTGTCAGTCGTGTCATCCGCACTAGACTCTCCGACTATCTCTCCTTCTTCAATCAAGATATCAGAAAATAAATCCTTAAGACTATTTTTGAATATATCTATGTAGTCTACTGTCTCCACTAAGTCATCAAATGAAGCAAAATCTTCACCTTTTTCATCAACAATCAATCTTTGCTATATGCTACCTCTATAGCAGGATCTAAAGGTGTGTAGTCAACTATATCATCGAGACTTGATCCGGAGACATTGTCAGTACCGGATGATCCAAAAGAACTAATAGCTGCACCTATATCACCCCCTTGATCATCATCATCATCCTTTTTATCATCATCTCCCTTATTGTTATGTCCTTCATCACCATTAGCACCATCATCATATGTTGGAGCTGTACAAGATAGTCTGTATTATCAACACAGTCGAAGTCAACAAAAGTCAACATCACGGTCAAAGTCAATGCAAAAAGTCAAACCGACACGTTCGAGACAAAGAACCGAGACAAGACGTTGAAGATTTAGATGACTAGGAGTTTATTGTAATATATATATTTTGTGTCATTAAAATATATTTAAATATGTTTTAGTCATTTTTATGTTTGATATGTAATTTCCTTTAGTTAGCCTAAGTCTAGGGGGTTAAGTGTAATTAGTGAATATTATTTTCATTATAAATAGCCTAATTGTAATGAGGATTAGGCTAATGGTTGAATGTAAGGCCTCGTTCCTGTGACGCTCACAGCTGGCCAATCATCGCACTTAAAACATATAATTATATTAACCTTACTAAAATCATGCAGCGAAAACACTTTAAACAAACATTTCATTTCATTTAAATAAACACTTTTGCAAAATAATACATCGTTCATTACGAAATATCATTCGTTCGTATTACAATGCAAAAACGTTATACAAAAGAATGCCATCAAAAAATGAGTCAAATAGCCGCCTCGTGCCATCCTCAGCAATCACTACCTGCCAACTGGAAACAAATAAAAAGTCAGCGTTGCTGAGTGAGTTCAAGTTTTATAAAACATTATATTACCTTTCATTCGTTAAAACATTTTCTTTACTATCGCACGTGATCACACATCATACGTACATCAAGGTAATAGTTTTTATCTTCATCATCATTCGTTTCGTACATTTCGCACGTTTCGCACATTCCGTACTTATCGCACTTTTCGTACATTTATTATATTTTCACTTCTATCTAGGTCCTGTCATGTACTTAACCCCCCTCTTGAGCACAAAGCCATATCATCTAGGGTTAAGCGGCAAGGACCCCATATCGCACATATAGAGTAGTCACATAGACTAACTCCCCCTGTGTGTGTGAACTCTTATGGGTTAGCCAAAATCGCACGCTATATAACACACAATAATTAAAATCGCACGTATTGGAGCAGTCAAGACTAACTCTTACTGTGTGTATGAACCCTTATGAGTTAGCCAAAATCACACGCTGTAAACACACAGTTGAGCTAACAACTCTCAATGAGTTGTGAACCAACTTTCATTTTCTTGCAAGACTTTTCATTCGTTCATTATGTTCCACTTTCATTATCTTAATTCTTTCACTTATTTAAGATAATACTTTACGTCCCTTATCATAATCACACCACGTAAAGTCACGTCATCATACGTAATAAGGAACATATCATATAAACATACATAATCATCATACATCAAGTCACATTATACATCACCCATCACATCAATCTATGACTTCAAAAAGTCAACTAACATAACCCCCGGGAACCTCCCAAGTCAAAGCCTACATTACTCTTTTTCCCCGAAAATCAGAAGATAAACTATGTTCTTTCGGGCGCATGCTATTTGGGCGTATGGACACTAGGGGCGAATGAACACTTAGTCGCATAACGTTCGTGCGTATGAACCTCAGTCGCATGGCCTTCAGGCGCATGGACCTCAGTCGTATAATATCCAGGCGTATGGCCCTCAGTCGCATGACCTTCATGCGTATGAACCTCAGTCGCATGGCTTTCAGGCGCATGGACTTCAGTCGCATGGCTTCCAGTCGTGTGACCTTCAGTCGCATGCTTTCCAGGCGTATGACCCTCAGTCGCATGCCATTTGGCCGTATGACCTCCAGTCGCATGCTATTCGGTCTCATGGCTCCCAGTCGCATGAGCCCTAACTGGTTGCAAAATGCAATCTTCTTCGAACCTGAACTGTAGTTTCAGCCTCCAGCCCCTTTTCTAACCTATTCTAGGCTAAAACCAACCATACTAAGCCTTAGAAACACAACCACAACATCATTCAAGCATAACCAAGCCCGAAATCAAACCCCACCCAAGTCACACACATGCACATACACATACATACAGGTTTAACACCCCACACAACAAAATGATTTTCAGATGTGTTCCAGCCCCAAAATCAGTCAAAATGTGTAAAAGAGGGGTCCTAGAACTCACATTAACAGTCTCTTCGAGTAGAGCTTCCTACAAACCCGCTTAACTTCGACTTTTGCACCTTGATTTCTTCAAACACCTGAAACTTGCCCTTTTCTCCCTTCCTTTCTCCTTGGCCGATTGAAATGGTGAATGGGAGAGGGGAATGGGCTACCATTCCCTTTTACCCACTCTTCCAAACCTTTTCTTCTTTTTGGCAAGATTGGTCCCTCAACTTGGACTTTATTTCTTTTCTTTCTTTTTATTCTTTCTTTGGCTTTAAAGGAAAATAACTGGGTATTACATTGAATGACCAATTGATTGAGGGATTTACATGTAAACATATCATTTGCAATCTAATTGAAGATCAAAGGGGATTTTATTATGTTTATCATATTTTGATGCATAATCTTCATGATTTGATTCAAGTGTGATTATTCTGGGCTAGTAATTTGGTATCAAATTTATATAAAAAAATGAAAAATGGGAACTTGATTCGAGATGACTGAGAAATGATTGTATATCATCTTGAAATGCTTGTTACAAAAGAAACAAGTTCAGTATTAAACGCGTGGGTTTGATGTGGGAACACGGCTTGCTGAAATTCGTTTATTTGGATATCCAGCTTGAGAGATTTTAGTCTGTTGATCATATCCATAAGTTTTGTATCGACATAACCTCTTTCTTGCTTCAACATTTTAACTTGATGATTCCATGCAGACGGAAGCGAGTCAACAAGCTTTTGAATTTGTTCATGATTACTAAGATCTGGAACATGCTTCTTTAGATTATTTGTCACCTTTAAGAATCGATTAATCAAATCTGTCAATTTTTCTTTCTTCATTGCTACAAAAGAGTCAAACCGGCTTTCTGCCATTGTGAGATTATCTGATTTAAAGTCTTCTGAAGATGACATTTTATTAAAAATTTTGAACAATTAAACGTCCCAAAAGTATTTTTTCCAAAAATTATAAAATAATTCTCCCTGGGGAAAAATAATAATTTTTTATAAATGTCACTCTATGCAATCTTAGCAAGTGGGGTCAAGCTGTCAGGTTAGCTTTTTTTTTTGATGTTTTGTAACCTTCGAATCAAAAAATTTCTTTTCTCAAAGAATAGAACAATAATAATAATAAATTATTAATGACCGAAAGTTACTTCAAGTCTTTTAATTCTTCAATCCTAAAGTGTAAGAAATAGATACTAGCCCAGTTAACCAGCCCATATACCCAAACCTACCCCTAGCATATAAAATCAGTTTTTATATACTAGCCCAATTACCCAGCCCAATTTAATTACAAAACCCAAATAAAAAAACTTTCCCAAACACACAAACAAAACCCTAGATCTATAACTCAAGTTTTCTCTGACTTCAAACATATACACAAACAACCAACTTCAAACACAATCTTAGACACTACTTTACAACCTAGGGTTTCAACTTTCAACTTTCAATGTTAGGGTTTTCACACACTCAAATGTAGGTAGAAGAAACCGGAGCCACCGAGTCTCTGATCACAGATCCACCAACTCAAACTCACCACAGGACTCTACATACTCTGCGCCTGCTGACTCCCAAACATTTTAAACGACGATGTGCTAGGGTTTGAATTAGGTTGTGGCAACTTATTGGGACTTGTGTAGAGCAACTTGTTGGATGGAGTTCATGTTGGAGTTCTAGGGTTCGAATTGTGTTCAGGGGACCCAATTGGATAATCCTGAATCCCCGATTCAGGTGAGAAATTTGATCGGTCTTTCGAGCGTGAACACGGGCGATGGTGGTAGATCTGAAGTGGTGAAGTTTTTACGCCATAGGGTGGAGACTGCAGCCGCTTGACCAGGGGTTGTGAACTTACCGAGTCACTTTGGCGGTTGGTTACGGGGGTGGCTAAATTGTTGAAGAATAACGACTGTTTGTTGGTTGATTTAGGGGTTTAGGTGAAGGACGGTTAGGTGGGTGCTGGTGGTGGTGACTGCAGGTTCGGGTGGTGGTGGCTACGGGTGTTGGTTTGGGATGTCCGGTGGTGTTGGTGGTGGTTCAGGATTTCTGGTGGTGGTGGTAGATCTGTGAAGCTTTTGTGAATTTTTTTTCATTTCGCAGAAACTAATAATATTTTTTTTAATTTTGCAGAAACTGATAACTTCACCGGAAAGTTTAGTTTCGCCGGAGTTTCGCCAGACGAAACTGTACTTTCGCTGGAGCAGTTTCGCCGGACGAAACTGTATTTTCGACGGAGTTTCGGCAGTTTCGCTGGAATTTGCAGTTTTGCCGGAAAAGTACAATTTCGCCGGAAAATGAGCGAAATTGCTAGTTTCGATTGTAATTTCGCCGTAAACTTTGAACTTTCGTTCAGAATGATACTAGCTTCGCTGGTTGAAGATGTTGAAGCTCCAAGAGCGCCAAGAACACCCACACTAGTGTGAGAGAAAATTTCAGATCTGATGATTTTCTTTGATTTTTCTTGTATAAACGATGATGTAGATCCAATATATGTTGTAGATAATGATAGATCTGATGTTGTTGATGTTGAATTTGTACAAATTTGAACTCAGATCTACTTTCTCTCTCTAAACCCCCACTTTCTCTCTCTAAAAATTTGATGAACAGCTTCAATAATCTTCAAATCTTCAATGAATTTGATCCAAAATGACTCTGATACCAAATTGTTAGCCCAGAATAATCACACTTGAATCAAATTATGAAGATTATGGATCAAAATATGATAAAAACACAACAAAATCCTCTTTGATCTTCAATTAGATTGCAAATGATATATTTACAAGTAAATCCCTCAATCAATTGGTCATTCAACCATTAGCCTAATCCTCATTACAATTAGGCAATTTATAATGAATATAATATTCACTAATTGTACTTAACCCCCAGACTTAGGCTAATTAAGAAAATTACATATCAAACATAAAAATGACTAAAACATATTTAAATATATTTTGTTGACACAAAATATATTTATTACAATAAAACTCCTAGTAATCTAAATCTTCAACGTCTCGTCTCGGTTCTTCATCTCGAACGTGTCGGTTTGACTTTTGCGTTGACTTTGACCGTGATGTTGACTTTTGTTGACTTTGACTGTGTTGATAATATAGACTATCTTGTATAGCTCCAACAATACTCCCCCTCAGTCTATCATTATCAACATCTTCAAACGAAATCAGCACCGAGAAGTCAACAATAGAAAGATCTTCAAATTAAAGCTTTCTGAATCTGATGAGAGAGATTATTCATTTATAAGCTCCCCCTATTTATATGCTCCCCCTTTTCAAGTGCATCCTTTATGAAGATATTGGAACAACTCTCTCAAATCTCTAATCTTGAGTGCTTCAGAAGATGTAGGAGGAGGATTCCTAGCTCGGTATCTTCTGCAAACTTGAGGAACAGATTCTCTGATCAGATACACTGCTCAACTGATGATCGGCCATCACTTACAGCAAAAATCTAAAACACATTCACAAACACAATCTTGACATTTCTAATTAGATCATTTTATTTTAACAAAATAAACCTGTGTTTATCTGTGTATGAAAACAAGCAAACCCGTGTTCGCTTATGCACAATTTATAGTGAGATGCATGAAAAATGATAACATTGTAACAACATAATATGGAAAACCTAAAAGAATTTTGAAACCAAAATTTATTATATATATATATATATATTTATTTTTATTTTTTTATTTTATTTATATATATATTTTTAATTACCGAGAACTGAATCGATCATGAGATCACATCCTGAAGATATACTTTAGCACAATGATGAATTTAATCATCGACAAGCAATGAGATCACACTGATAACTGAATCTAATCACAGTCTTTGAATGATTTTGAAATTCTCAAACAGATCAATAACAATTACTGATATGTTTGTCCAATTAAACCCATTTCTATCTTTTTCAACAAGCAGCAGAAGATTCGTTAAGATTCGATTAAGTACTTTAGAATGCTAGAACCCCACAATCATTTGGCAAAAACCCTCACCCAACCTCATGATTTCTTGAATTTTGCTACGATCTTCATAGAGAAAGGCTTGTGCATTAGTGTGCAAGTGATTATTAACAGAATATTGCATTCTATGATGAATTCATTGTTAGATGATTTGACACAACCTAGACCAAAATAATGAGAGCTCCAGGTCTATAATCACATATAACAAAGGAGATGACCATTTAATCATATGACGATGATAGCTCCAGGTCAGTACTATCGTATAGCAAAGGAGATCATCACTCCAGGTCATTAATTCTATACAGCAGAGGAGATTAGCACAAACACAAGACACATAAATACACCAAACATGGTCCAATAGTCCAATAGATCAATTCTCAATCATTGGACCATGTTTGGTGTATTTATGTGTCTTGTGTTTATGCTAATCTCCTTTGTTGTATGAAAGTACTGACCTGGAGTGATGATCTCCTTTGCTGTACGATAGTACTGACCTGGAGCTCTTATCAGCACATGATTAAATAGTCATCTCCTTTGTTATACATGAGAATAGACCTGAAGCTCTTACCATTTTGGTCTAAGTTGTGTCAAATCATCTAACAATGAATTCATCAGAAAATGCAATATTCTGTTGATAATCACTTGCATACTAATGCACAAGCCTTGCTCTATGAAGATCATAGAAAAATTCAAGAAATCCTGAGGTTAGGTGATGGTTTTTGCCAAATGATTGTGGGGTTCTAGCATTCTAAAGTGCTTAATCGAACCTTAACGAATCTTCTACTGCTTGTTGAAAAAGATAGGGCATGGGTTCAATTGGACAAACATATCAACAATCTTTATTGATATGTTTGAGAATTTCAAAATCATTCAAAGACTATGATTAGATTCAAGTATCAGTGTGATATCATTGCTTGTCGATGATTAAATTCATCTTTGTGCTAAAGTATATCTTGAGGATGTGATCTCCTGATCGATTCAGTTCTCGGTAATTAAAAATATATATACACAAATAAAATAAAAAAATAAAAAATAAAAAATATATTTATATAATAAATTTTGGTTTCAAAATTCTTTTAGGTCTTCCGTATTATGTTGTTACAATGTTATCATTTTTCATATATTTCACAGAAATTGCGCACAAACGAACACTGGTTCGCTTGTTTTCATAGACAGATAAACACGGGTTTATTTTATTAAAATAAAATGATTTAATTAGAAATGTCAAGATTGTTTTTGTGAATGTGTTTTAAATTTTTGCTGTAGGTGATAACCGCTCATAAGTTGAGTAGTGTACCTGATTAGAGAATCTGTTCCTCAAGTTTACAGAAGATACCGAGCTAGGACTCCTCCTCCTACATCTTCTGAAGCACTCAAGATTAGATATTTGGGAAAGCTATTCCAATATCTTCATAAAGGATGCACTCGAAAAGGGGGAGCATATAAATAGGCAAAGCTTAAGAAATAAATAATCTTTCTCATCAGATTCAGAAAACTTCAATTTGAAGATCTTTCTATTGTTGACTTCTCGATGCTGATTTCATTTGAAGACATTCAGAAAGCATCAATTTGAAGATTTTTCATCTTTCTCTACCAAACTTCGACACAAACTAGCAATCACCTTGTAACACCCGAAAATTTGACAGTTAAAAGAAAAAAAAAAGAAATAAGAAAACAAACAAACAAACCCAGTATATCCCACTCAGGAGCAGGGTCTGGGGGTAGGTGGTGGCAAGTCATTCCTCTATCCAGATAGGTAGAGAGACCGCTTTCAAAGAGACCCCCGGCTCGATAACAAAAGTAATAAAGCTAGCAAATCAACATATAATCAAACACACGATATATGCTATATGATATATGATACCGCACCCATCATACAGCAAACATTAAAACCACACCAAAAAGAAATATAAAATGAACAAGCATGCATCA
>BJCO01640035.1:0-11044 GCA_018326465.1 Flaveria floridana | reverse complement strand
AAAGAATGTTCTAAATAGATTCATACTCCTAACTTGTGAAATTAATAGAAAGCTTTGGAAACTCACCTCCGTAGTTTGAGCATTAAGAACAAAATTGCCATGCATATACATGAGTAACTCTCTGTGCAATAAAAACATGATCATCCATAAAATATAAAAAATCCTTAATTATCTCAAATCTTTCACTAAAAGGCAAATGTGTTGTAACACCCGGAAATTTGACTTTTTGGAGTGTCATGCGACTGGAGGCTCAGTCGCATGGAGCTCATACGACTGGAGGTCCAGTCGCATGGTGTTCAGGCGACCGAAGGTCCAGTCGCCTGGAGTTCGGGCGACTGAGCTGTAGCTTTTAAGGGAGAGGGCAGCCATCTCCCCCTCCCCACACTTGCAAAATTTAGTCAAAAAGGAGGAGAAGAGAGAAAGAAGAGAGAAAGAAGGGAAAAAGAGAGAAAAGTGGTGATTCGGGCTCGAAACTTGTCGAGTGACTAGTCCAAACGAAGCTCTTCCTCTTCTTCTTGTTTGTGTGAGTTCTAGGACCCCTCATTTACTTGTTTTCAAACGATTTTGGGGCTGGAACACATATAAACCCGTTTTTGGAAATGTGTGAGTTGGACCCATTTGGGTGTAATCATGTGTATTGTGTTTAAAGTGTGATTTTGGACTTGTATGTGCTTGTAATGAATGAATAATAAAGATAATAATAATGTTATCCAAGTGTACGTATGTTGTGTGATCGCATGTATGTAAGAACAGTTTTAACGGAAGAAAAGTATGTTTTATTATAAAACTAAAACTCACTCAGCAACGCTGACTTTTTATGTGTTTCTAGTTGGCAGGTAGTGTAGCTGAGGATGGCACGAGGCGGCTACTCAGCTCTTTTGGGATGGCATTCCTTTATTAATATTTTTGCAATGTACTATGTTACATGTATTTATTAAATGCAAAATGGTGTTTGTAGAGGATTCCGATAAATGGGATTACTTAAGGAATCCTCTTACTACTACAAGTCACTGTATATGACTATTTTGTAATTGATTAACCATGTACTAATTAGCAAAAGCTTTTATGATGAAATGAGATGTCTCTTTTGAATGCTTCCGCTGAAATGTATGTTAATGAATGAACGAAATATATATTTTGAGTGCGATGAATGACCAGCTGTAGGCGTCCCGGGAACGGGGCCTTACATGTGTTTTAGCAGTAAGTACAATAACATTTATGTAGAATGTTTCTTAACTTGTAGATCTTGATTCTTGAACACCAAACATGTTTCAGTAACCACTAAGTATTACTTAACATATTATTCCAATGGTCAACATCTTTATGAAGTAATAACAGTAAAACTCTACTTCAAATGATATTAATACAGATTAGACAAATTGATCAAGCATCTTAGATGCATATGTGGATATCTTATTTCTGTGAAGGTCATGCGTCCATTTCATCTTCTAACATAAGCAAAACTTATAGAAGCAAACAAAGCAATTAAAGGCGTGCATCATACTATCATGTCATTACGTAATGAGATCAATAAAAAAAAGAAATGAAGTTAAAACTTCACTTTTCCTATCGTTCAACATCAGGCATTACCAACATCACCAGCGTAGTTCTTTTGTCTCTCATGAACATCAATGTACGAGTTAATGAAATTAGTTTATCATAGCCAAATCTTCATGTATAATTAAATTCTATAATCGTACAAGATCAATGTTAATGCATGATTCAGTAATCAAATGCTTGTACCTCTTTTAAAATATGAGGAAAAAGGAGAAACAAAACAGATTGAATTGGAGAAATGATGAAGCGATACTACCTGAAACTGATTTCTTTATTCTGAGATTTGATGAACGTAAGAAAATGACTACCGATTTCTAGAATCTTATAAACGGTGAACGCAGAAGATCGATACCTAGCTAATTGCTTGAATCAGTTCGAGAAGAACAGTTTAAAATGTGAAACACCGATTATGATGAAGATTTAGGGGGAAGTAGAAATTAAGGGGGGATTTTTTAACTTTTTAATGAAAATATAGGAGGGAACAGGTCATATAAAGGAAAAAAAATACTTTAATCCAAGGAAAAGTTTATATAAATTAGGCTTACTCAAGTTAATGTTTCGACCAACTGATGCAATGTTTTGTTTCATTCAAGTATATTTTATCTTGTTTCAATTATATCACTAAATTAACATTTAACAACAGTATTTTTCATGTCACAATGGTTAAGTTTTAGCATTTTTATACAACTTACCCAGGCTCGAGTCTTGTAAGTGCTTTTTTTGTTCTATTTCTTCCTACCATTTTTTTCAATTCTAATCATGTTACTTTTTAATAACATCATATAATTTAAATAAAAAAGAGAATATAATGTTGTTATGCACTTAACAACATCATATTCACTTCATCTATTTAAATATCAAATATCATAAAAGAAAAATAATATTAAAATAGAAAAAATTTACTCAAATTGCGAACTTTTTTATTTAAAATTTTCTTGTTTCATAAAAAATTGCAACCTTTCTCATAAAGAAGTTAAAAATTCTTATTGAAATATGCACATGTTTAATAAAATTTGTAACTTTTCACAAAAAAGGATGCAACTTTTAGTAATTTTGCAGCTTTCAAATAAAAAGGTTGCAATATTAAATCAAATTTGCAACTTTTTATGCAAAGAGTTGCATTATATATTGTATTGCAACCTTTATGTTAAACAAAGTTGCATTAGACTCAAATGCAACTCAATTGAAAAGGGTTGCATCTAAAAAGTTGCATTAGCCTTATTTTTTAGTAGTGTTCCAACGTTTTAAAAGCCAAGTCTAGTAATCCAAAGATGGCGTGGAAGATGAAGGAAGGCCATATGATTGAAGTTTCTTTATCAACAATAGTAGATGATCCTCAAAGCTTGCATATATGATCAATAACTGTTAATCTATCTTCATTTCAGCTTGATGAGCCCAAGACTAGCAAGGTTTGGGTTTCCAAATATAACTAACCATAGTGTTTTTATATGAAGGAACAACTAAAGACCAAGAGGAATGTATGGATCAGTGACACCGACTGTTCCAGGCACATGTTAGACAATGTGTCTCTGCTTAAAGATTTTGAGAAAATTGATGGAGGGAAAGTTGGTTTTGAAGGACACTCAGGTGGTTACATCACTGGGAAGCACATGGTCACAAATATCATTGAGAAGTTAACTATGTCGAAGAGAGTTCAATATCTTGTATCTTAATTTTGGGACCATAGACAACATATTCTTCACTAAGGATGAGTACATTGTTCTCAAACCTGGGGTGATCATTGCTCAAGAGCATATCCTACTCAGAGCCCCTAGGAAAGGAAATATATATAAGATGGATTTGCAGGAAACCTCACCTTAAGGAGAAGTTTCTTGCTTTCTATCTAAAGCCAATAGTGATGAGTCTTTCATTTGGCATAAAAGAATGTGCCATGTAAACTTTAAGAACATGAATAAACTAAATAAACATGAGTTGGTAACTAGAATGACAAAGAAAGATTTACAAGTGATGACCATTATCTTGTATGTCCGAAAGTAAAGCAACATAAAGTGTCACAAGCTAAAGGAAATGAACTCCATCACCACTCCCCTACACTTATTACATATGGTTCTCTTTGGCCCCACCAGTGTAATAAGTCTAGCAAGAACTTCATACTGCCTTGTGATCACAGATGATTCAAAAGAAATACCGGGGTTTTGTTTCTTTAAAGTAAGTATGAGACCCTTGAAATCTTTAAGTCTTTTGTAACATCCAACTACTTTCAAGTTATAAACCCTAACCCGAAACTGTTGGGCTAACACATAAGTTAAATTACTTTAATCATTTTGGTGATTCAAAAGCAATAAATATATTATTTAACTAATTTTGTGAATTTGATGATTTAAATTTACATTTAATCTTCCATTTAATAAGTTTATAAACTTAAGAGGCTTTATATATCATTTTCTTTTGATGTTCTAATTATTATATAAAAGAAATTAGACTTTAAAATTACTATGAGAGTTATAAAGATAAGTAAATACATAAATATTATTATTTAACCACCTTAATAATTTAATAATTAATATTTAAAAAGATTATAATTTTTATAATATTTTATAAATGAATAAATGGAAAAATCATTTAAAATTTAGATTTTATAAAGTTTAGGGTTTAATTTACAAATCATAAAACTTTAAATAAAAGGTTTTTATATAAAATAATAACTCTCAAAACCACAAGGGGTCAAAGTGTAAATTGGTTATAAAAGCCAACCAATTCTACCGCCGACTCCATCCCCGCCGGCCTCTGACTCCGGCCACATTCCGGTGTGCTCCTGTGAAGCTCGGTAACCCCACAAAACACCCGTTTCACCCAAATTAATCCTATTAATTTGTTCAAAGGTCCGTTTCGAACCCATAACCATGTTTAATTCGATGTTAATGGAGGTTATGAAACATTTTGAATCAAAAACCGAAACCACATTCAACCCAAAACTATTTTGGCTTGTTAATCATCGAATTAAACCTATTTAAGCAAGAGCAAACCTTCTAACTAACCTCTTAAAGTTTTTTGTAACATCAATTACACTTATAACACACACATACTCCATAATCGATCACCATCTCCATCCACAACCTGCAACTTAGCCGATGACCATCTTCGTAGTGTTATTACTCAAAATTAACAGAGGGCAATCAATCATGATCATCATAACAAGCTATCCAAATGTTTAATTGAATCAGAAGATCATAAACATCCCGAAATGACTCCTTACCGGTCGCGACTTCTCCCTTCAGCTGTCCATCTCCATTCCAATTCAATACAGCTAATTAAACACATCCTCATAGTCGAATTCACTTGGGGATTGAAAGCCCCAATGTTAATTTCATTAACAATCACGAAATGGAGTGCAATTTGGATCAAAACCGAATTAGGGCTCTTATGAAATTGGGGGATTTTGTAAACCGAATTAGGGCTCTTATGAAATTAGGGGATTTTGTAGTTAATGCTTTTAAACTTTCTAACTGAACTTTTAACAGATTTGGGGCTTATAGCCCACCGGTAACACACATGGATTATGCACATGGGGTCCCGGGTTCGAACCCGTGCACCCTCATGTTAGTTTTAGGCTATTTGTTTTTAATTATTTCAAACTTCATAAATTCTTAATATATTATTTAATCAAAATAAAATTATTGTCGTTAATTAAATTTACTCTAGAAGTTATTAAGTTAATTTCTGAAATTTTTATACAAAATAATATTCTAATTCTATAGTTTAAAATTATAAAAACCTATGACAAAAGATATTTAAAAGTTTGTCTTTCACTACTTTATAATGGTTTCTTTAAATCAAATAAGTTATGTTATAACTTATTCAAATAATTGATTATTTCATTGATTATTTTGATCAAGCCATTAATTAATTAATTATTAAGTTAGTTTTAAATATTTTTATAAACTTATGATAAATTTAATTACTTTAGAGAATAATAAATGTTATGAAAACATTATTAATTCTTTAATGTAATTTAAATGCAATAAATTTATTATGGTTCAAATTTAGGTTATTTCAAAACATTATAAACTTACATGTTAAACAATTAATTAATAAAATAGTTATTTAAATGATTATTAAAATAATTAATTATTCATCTATTTATTTAACCATGTTACATCATTAAATACTTAATAAATTTATTCCCTAAACTTTTACTAATTCTTGAAAGTTATAAAAGAATATAATTATCAATTATTATTTATTCTTATTTTTGATGTTTTGATATTATAAGACCTTTATAAAGCTCGTTTAAAACGTGTAAAAACTTTATAAAATGGTTTTAAATTATTTTAAGTTATTTTACAAGTCATTTACATGAGTATTCAATTAATTATCTTTATTAAATTTTAAATAATTAATTATTCCTTTTCACACATTATACTTAATCTTTATTAAATCAATTATTATAAAATAAATTATTTAATCATTCATTATCATTCTCAATCTTAATTGATTTATTCCATTCTTATTGAACCAAAACATAGTCGATTGCATTATTTTATTTGACTTAATTATTAAAACCCCCAAATTTCAATTGAAACCCTAGTTCATGTTTAGTCGTTAATCATATCTCTATTCTAATCCTAAGACATCAAGCCTTAGGTTGAATCGTGAAGGAATCGTTGGAGAATCTTATTTTGTTAATATTATCATAAGTGCATCTTATACAAAGTGAGTTTTTCCATACCCCTTTTCCATATTTTCACACTTTGGGTGAAATATGTTAAACTTATTATCGTTGCACTTATAAACTTATTTGAGACTTGTAAACATCTTGGCAACTCATCATATTAAGTTGTGGTTAGTTGAACTTTTGTGATTACCATGTTATGGCGTTTATATGTACAATCATTAACTATTGCTAGCCTGGCGACGTCATAGATCTATGGGCCTGACAAGCCTATTTTGTGGCCCTAGTGTCGTATTCTTGAACACTATGGGGACCAAGTACACTTAGCTAATCGTATAAATTTATAAATGTGTAATCTTGTAAACTGTCAAGGTTTGATTGTTACATCTGTTCATAACATCCCTAATTACTTTATTCGCTAACTTATGACTTGAATTGCCATCTTTTATATACTTATTGTATGAAAACTATGAAAAGCTCACCAACTTTATGTTAACCCTTTATTTTTAACATGTTTCAAGAATTTAAATCTGCTTAGCATGCTTTGAAGGCATACATGTAGGATTGGACCTAGAATAATAAAAAGACTTATATGGTCACATGACGTTATGAAATTTTGAATTTATGATTACTTGAGCTTATGTTATAATCTTATTGTTTGTATTGAACCTTAGAATATAATTATAATGTCATTTTAAACAGCGTTGTACGGCATGAACAATAGTAACCCTCACATCTGAACGTTTCCGTCGTTAAGGTTGGGGTGTGACAGATTGGTATCAGAGCCCATAACTATAGGGATTTAGGTTATTAGAAATGGTGACCTAGACTATAACTTATAGAGGAACCTTGTATAACAATATTTATATTCTTGTAAATATATATTTGGTTTGCATGCTACATAATGCTATGCCTTCTTATGTGCAACTTGATGCCTTAGCATAGGATTGCCTTGTAAATGGTTAAACTTTGTTACTTGTCTCCCTAGACTTAACCTTGACTCTTTAACTCTCCCTGACAAATGAAACTTCCTAAACTTATTCTCGACGACATGTGGAATCTACACTTATTATCGTGGGTTTAATTCCTTAGACTATATGTCTAATCTATGAAAATCTCATCAAAGTTTTGATTTCATGAACCTAAGAAATTTGTGTGACACATAGACACCTGTATTCTGGATTTCCTGGCAAAAGGCCTTCGGGCTAAGGCAAGCATATCGTATAAATCTCATTGCGAGACCAGTTATGCTTACCTGGGGATTTCTGGGATGAGTGATAAACTATGGTCAACATACACAAGTTTCTAAGGCAAATAGGTCAATTTACCTTGACGTGTCAATGTTTCCAAATGGTAATGCGCTACCAAATGGAACCATCTGGCTTACGTGTAAAATATCAAAAATCCTTGATTCCTTGGACTGGTTTATCACCGAAATTCTAATATCTTCTCATTCCTATCTTACAAAATGTTCCCGTTGATATTGAACTTGTTTTACTCCTCAATCCCTATGTTTAAACATCATTATACGTTGTGTGCCTCAAGTAACTATCTTTATACCTTAGCCAACGTGTATGTGGATCTTAATATATCCAAAGATATTGGGCGTCTAAACTGAATGGTTTTCTTATTGTTTTCAATTCTCCTTAAAATGTGTCCCATAACTGCAATCATGCAATGCTAAAAAGTGGAATACCTGTATCTCGGGATACTTTGTCTAGGCAAGGTATACACATAAATCCGATTCGACCGTTGGATCTGTTTATCTGACCTGGAACTCATGAGATGAGTGTTCGCTTATAGGTACGTGTATCTTCAGTAAAGTTGTGGTTGACTTAACACTTTGAGAAGCCAACGCATTTCCCTTTTATTTCGAACCAAACGTTTACATCTCATTGTTGTATTGAATCATTTTTTCGTCATTGATTTCGTTTTCCTGATTTGAGAACCTATCACAGTTAACTATGTTATCCCAAACTTTAAACTTAATCCTAGCAAGCATGATTTTCTTTTTTTATGTTAATGTTACATTGATGTAATATGAAGTTTCTGACTTTCTAACTGATATTCTCTTTGTTTGCTAAGTCGAGCTTTGTAAAATCTTTTAACCGTTTTGCACCGTAGGCAACGCAAGAGTCTGCAAGTCAACTTATGACTAAGAACACTCATGTGTCCTAAGTGAACCTATTTCATCAAAACATGGGTGAATCCCTTACTTTGGTGATGATTTTCCATTCGTCACTATTGTTCTTAAGAAATTTCATCATCAAGACAGCAGTGAATTCCTTACCTTGATGACCATTTAATCTTCTTGTTCTTGTGAATTCGTGTTTTACCAATGGAAGTACCTCCTTAAAATAGGAGTGAATTTCGTACCTCGATGATGGTTTTCAATTTTTTCTATTGGATGTTTTATGAAATTTCATCCTCTGGATCGGGGTGATTTCCTTGTCTTGAGGACAGATTTCAATCATTTTTCTTTGGAACTTGTATCTCACGAATGAAATGACCTCACCAAAATAGCATTGAATCCCGTACTTTGGTGGCAAATGTCCATTTTCGATTGTTTTCTTGTTATTATGAAATCCAATCATCAAGATAGGCGTGAAAACCATACCTTGATGATAATTTTACCCATTTAAAATTTTATGGACGATATTTTCCTCAAATGAAATGACCTCAGCAAAGTAGGAGTGAATTCTGTACTTTGATGAAGTTTTTAATGTTGCTATATTTTATTTCTATAAAACTTCACCGTTAAGATATGAGTGATTATCCTTACCTTAATGGTAAGTTACCTCATTTTATTTCTATGGATCCTTAACAAAGAGTTAAGATCAAGCTCTCGCTTGATAGTTAAGAGTCATACCTTGGGAAATACACCACCAAGCTAGGAGTGATAACCACATCTTGGTGACTATTCCCATTCCCTTGATCTCAAACCTACCATGGTTTTAAAACCTCAATTGACAAGAAACATGTAATAACTTGAAGGGTGAACACCGTTATCTGATTTAACGATGATAATGTTCCAGCCAGTCAAACTAAAGCATGATTCCTGAACTCAAAAGAGGTCTTTGTCACCTTAGGGTAACCCTAGTTCGAAGCCTGGAACATTTAAATTTTAAAATCGATTTCTCTTCTCACGCCATTATGTTTCAATGTTTGATATAGCTTTATGGAACCTTTTATTTCTTACTTGTTGATCTTCATTCTGAGTTATCATAAAAACCTAACTGCACGATGGCAGCATTCCTAAAACGACCTTTTTACTAAATAAAATCTTTACCAACGTATGTACTTGTCTTTCTAGCCATACTAAGGTGTCGGCTGTATTCATGAGTTTGATGAACCGCGTGTGCAAGCCGTACTTGAAAATTATTTGTGACTGTCTTTATCGGTAATAGCCTGAATTATTCAAATTTTAATCCGATCATGAACGACATCCTCGTTGATCAATGCAATTCCTATTGTTGCGTCATTTCTTGAATCGTTTTATCATTGGTCTTGTCTTCTTGAATCTTAAAAACTCATTATCCAATTCTCTAAAGGACTCTTAATAATCTTTCTGAATGTCTTCCCTTAAAACCACACTTATTCTGAAACCCATTACAACGATACTCTTGTTCTGAATCGAACCTTTAATCTTAACAAACACGATACTCGTATCAATTTTACGCTAACGTAACTTTGAAATATCAATGACATAGTAAACAAGGATTAGTCATCTAAGAACCATGTCAAAGTTATCTGCTCTGATAAGCTCCTCTGGATTCGTATTTCATCCAACAGTGTCTTAAACATATTTCTCATGTTCGTCAAACCGAGTCTCGTATTGATCTAATTTTTGGTGCTT
This sequence comes from Flaveria floridana, assembly GCA_018326465.1. Classification (NCBI taxonomy): domain Eukaryota; kingdom Viridiplantae; phylum Streptophyta; class Magnoliopsida; order Asterales; family Asteraceae; genus Flaveria; species Flaveria floridana. Next base: position 998 of record BJCO01640035.1, on the reverse strand, counting down.
CACTCGTTACCAAACCTTCTTAATCGTCTTGCACCGTCGGAAATGCAGAAATTTGAAAAAAAATCCCAATAAAATTGATGAATCTAACCACATTGTGAAGAAACCCATGAAATCATGAATCTTGAAATCGAACAAACTTAAGTGTAGTAAAACACTATAGTCAAAACTCATTGAGTTTAAACATTCCCAAGAGTTCACTTGCGAACGTGAAATGAAATCCAAGTTTTATCATATCTTTGAAATCAGTCTCCTCGTGATTAAAATTTCGGGACGAAATTTCTTAAAGTAGGGGAGACTGTAACATCCGCCAATTTTCAAGTTATAAACCCAAACCTGAAACCGTTGGGCTAACACATAACTTAAATTACTTTAATCATTTTGGTGATTCAAAAGCAATAAATATATTATTTAACTAATTTTGTGAATTTAATGATTTAAATTTACATTTAATCTTCCATTTAATAAGTTTATAAACTTAAGAGGCTTTATATATCATTTTCTTTTGAAGTTCTAATTATTATATAAAAGAAATTAGACTTAAAAATTACTATGAGTGTTATAAAGATAAGTAAATACATAAATATTATTATATAACCACCTTAATAATTTAATAATTAATATTTAAAAAGATTATAATTTTTATAATATTTTATAAATGAATAAATGGAATAATCATTTAAAATTTGGATTTTATAAAGTTTAGGGTTTAATTTACAAATCATAAAACTTTAAATAAAAGGTTTTTACATAAAATAATAACTCTCAAAACCACAATGGGTCAAAGTGTAAATTGGTTATAAAAGCCAACCAATTCTACCGCCGACTCCATCCCCGCCGGCCTCTGACTCCGGCCACATTCCGGTGTGCTCCGGCGAAGCTCGGTAACCCCACAAAACAACCGTTTCACCCAAATTAATCCTATTAATTCGTTCAAAGGTCCGTTTCGAACCCATAACCATGTTTAATTCGATGTTAATGGAGGTTATGAAACATTTTGA
>BJCO01640034.1:0-13343 GCA_018326465.1 Flaveria floridana | reverse complement strand
ATTATTATTATTATTTATTATTAAATAATAATAATAAAAATATAAAAACTAATTGTAAATTATTATTAAATCTTAAAAATTTTCCGGGTTGTCACAAGACCAAAGTCTGAAGACAAGTGCTGAAGCTTCAGGGTTTGTCACAACAGCTGAAGAAGTCTTCTTCAGTTGTTGTGATGGTTTTTCTTTTCAGTAGTTAGTACAACAGCTGAAGAGTTTGTTCTTCAGCTGTTATAGTTCAGTAGTTATAAACGACTGAAGAGTTTGTTCTTCAGTCGTTATCAGTAGTTTCCTTTTTCAGTACTTGTAATAGTTAGATTTTGTAAGAAGATGTCAGCTGTTGACATCTTTAGTAGTTTTATATTCTATCAGTAGTTTGTTAATAATCGGTTGATGTCACTGTCAAGTGACATCATCATTCGTCCTTTGCCGTCTATAAAAGGACGATGAACCATATTGTATTAGGTGCTGAAACGTGTAATGTTATAGAAAACTTTTTGTTTGCAGAACTTCTCTCTCTCTATGTTTGTACTTTTACTTGCTAAATCCTTTGTGTTCTTGCTGTAATTGCTAATTTCTGTGCTAAATCCGCTGCGAATACAATATAATTGATCAAACTAGAGGCTGAGATCCTGTCAATCTCCATATTTAGAAAAACATAGTATAATCTACATAATTTTTTTTTGTATTTTTAAAAGTGATTGTAAGCGTAGGAGAGAAGAAAAAAATAATAATAAATATATAAAAAGTATTATTTAATTGAAAAAAATAAATTTTAATGTATTTATATGAAAGGGATGAGAAATCCCCTAGCTCTTACCCTGATGTTATTTTGGAACCTTTCACGTTTCCAGTAAGAAATTTCTATATAGGTTGTGGCGGCTTAGCTAAGCATGTAGTGCATGTGATTAATTATTTTTAATTTTTTTTAAAGTATTTGAACAAGTCCAAATCGACTATCAATTGGTCTAGTTTCCTTGTAAAACAATACTTAAAAATTCAATTTTTCCCGGTACCGGTGACACGTCGTCGAAACACCTTTTTAAACTGGCACATTCTTTTTTCACCACTTCCATCACTTCTAAACCGGCGACATGTTGTCACCATAAACATTGACCGATCAAATTGTAAAAAAATTTTATATTGATGACACTCTGTCTTCATGATAGCCCTCATCGTTGCAGATGTGAATTCCTGTAGTGTCTTTTAGTTCTTTCATGTCTTCTCTAGAAAAATATATACACTTGTTTTTTCTCCTTGACCATAAAATATACACGTCTTTAAGAAATATATAGAGCGTTTTTGGAAACATTTTGATGAATGTAACACATTTGTTCAAATATGAAGTGGAAATACACTTTCAACGCCTTGAAATGTGATAGAGATGAATAAATATCACAAAGAGTTTAAGTGTCTCTTTCTGACAACAAATCAAACAATTACTTGTAGGTTTTCTTAAAGTCTTGGTCTTTTAAACGTTTATGTAGCTGTTGGCTGGTTATGAGGTGCATTATGAGAAATTATAATTAATCATTTTGATAGATATATATTTACTGACTTTAAAACTTGTAGTGTTGGATCGCAAATGTGTAGCGTGTAATTAACATGTTATTTCTCCACCAAAAATTTATCCAAATTCTTGCATTTTGAGAAACTATAATTAATCTTTTGAAAATTATCGTCAACTAATTATTTTTAATTTAATGGTTTGTTTGTTTTGATAGTATAGATTGTATGTTTTTCTCGTGCAACTTTATTTCGTTGTTATTTTGTTTTGATTGTGGTGTTGGCATTCAAATTTGTTGAAATTCTAGTTGTTGAAATTCCAATTGTTGAAATTCCAGTTACTAGTTTAACTAAAATTTACCTTATAGCGTACAATTTCTTCACGCTTATGCTAGTGTGGTTTTGAATAAAATTTATAATAAGCATTTGGTAACGGTATAATCGATATTTATAAAAACATTACCTTTTTGTAAAGAAAAATAGGGATTCGGCCGCACGTTGTGAGAGCTCAATTTAAGTAAAACTTTTATCGAAATGTAAGTAAAAATAAGCATGTCGAAACTGTATACTCGAAATTTAGAAAACATTCCATGAATAAAATTTATAATTTTACTTAATTACATAAATAATCCTTATGGTTTAGACAAAATAACAAATCCAAATACTAAGCAAAAAAAGTAATATAATATAAAATGATAGTAGCTTTGAGGAGTTGTACATACCCTGTGTTTCAAAAACTTGTAATAATTTAACCACTATGCTAACATATATATTATAGACTTCAAACGTTTTATAATAAAAATATCTCTTAATTAAAAAAATATTAAGGCTAGGAAACAAAGAAAGTTTCAACTTTCCCATGCTAGGAACTTGATCGATGTTGTTGGGTTGAACAAAAATAAAGTAAACTTGGATGTCCTAATCACTTTTCACTTTTAACGAGTAATGGTAAGTAGGGTATCATAGCATGACGTATCAGTGAAAAATATTGTTACCTAAACAATTGACTAAACCAGACATAGAAATAAAAACTTGAATTTTGATTTGATTTGATTGTCATGAAAGCTAAAAACAAATTAAGAATACTTCATAAATAATATTAGGAAAAAGGATCACACTCTCGGGTTTCACGTGTGCTAACTATTTGACCTAACTTTATCAATTGAAAACCACATAGACATGCAAGTCCCCATGAACCGTACACCAATATTGGCATAGGCTATGCCTCTGAGGTCATGAACTGCCAATAAAACTCCGGGGTACGGTGACAAAATAATATTGAGTAAGCTGTCACGTAGACTACACCAAAACCATAGGGCATATAACTAGTTTCATTGAAATACCAAAAAAACTCTGCGTTGTGATGACAAAACGATGTCACTTTGCTATTTTTTCTTCAAATTTCTCCAACTTGCTCATATCAATCTCGTTCCCAAGTAGTATTAACTGTTGACCTATAACCATGAAATATATCTAATGTAATGTGACACCCCATCCGTGACTCGGGCGGACGTGCACACTTGATACAACTTACAGCGTAAGCAAACTAAGTTTTCATTTCAAACTTACAACGTTCTGAGTACAATACATTATTTAATTATAATATCAAACAACTATAAACTTCTACAGCTCCAGATTTCACCGTCTCGTCATTATTCCTAGAGTAGTCTCACTGATTACCTATGATACATATACACAAAAAGACGTCAGCTAATGCTGGTGAGCTTATGTTATACAGTTTATAAAATTAACTTTGACATGCATACAATATGGGTTGTGATATTTAGGTCCATAGGCACAGTGCCTTCCCTGGTTTTACCACAACCACCGGCGGCGGGTTTGTCAGACCCTCCCGGCCGTCAAATAGGTATGAGCATGTGCCTGATGCATACGAGGAACCCTATCTTCTTTTCAGCCAGTTTGGCACACCCCATTAAATATATAAGGATCTTGTATACCCCTACCGACTCGTGCATATATGTAAGCATTAAAATTATTACCAGTAGAGACAGAACGAGTATATTATCACAGTTTTGAAAACAGTCATGATAACTCACTTGTTTAACAGTTGCTCAGCAGTTGATAATCAATTTCTAGTATGATCTGGTGATATCTCAAGGTCCTGATACAGTTTAAGTAATCCTAGGTTAGGCGATGGTATAATTAACTAGTCATTGTCATGGTTGGATATTAGTTAGCGCTACCTTATTTAAGCATGGGTGATCAGTTCATGCCTAATTAAGGCTAGGCTAACTAAAACTCAACCCTAACAATAACCCTAACATCTAAAATATAATACTATACTAATACTAATCCTAATAATAATACTAAAATAAATAATAATTAACTTGACATAAACTTAAACTATAATATACCTTAAACCTATCTACGGCAATCTGATGTAGAGTCTCCTTACTCGCGCTCCTACCCGAGCTTCAAAAACGACTAATAAAAATACCCAATGGGGTATCGATTACTTGAGATTCTCTTAATACTAGAATGTTCCCGAGAAAACTTATAATCTAAATTTAACCTTAAGGTTTCTATTTATAAGTAAGCAGGCAGGCACCTGAAATTATATTTCAGGCGATGTGGGATGAAAGTGACGTGCCTAGCTGCTTGCTTACTTATTCACCAACCTGCTTGCTTACTTATTCACCAGTCTGCTTGCTTGCTTACTTATAATTAATTCAGCTGCTTACTTTGTTTTTCTCTTCTAACTTTTTACGTATAACGTCTTATAAAACTTCAAATATGCCGTTGAGACGGACTTATTTTTCTCTACGAGTCAACCCAAGTTTCGTTAAAAATGGAGTAAGATCGAAAATTAAATATTTTATTATTATTTAACGTTTTCTTAAAATAGAAAAATCTTGACGTCACATGCCATCATCCAAATAGTCGTCTTACTCATGTGACAATATATATAAAAGAAAGATTTTCATATTTCGTACATGTAATACTGTTATATTAAGGTTTGGGGTGTTACATGTAACTTGATTCTATGCATAAGTATGATTAAAAACAATACTTGAATGCAATTAACACATGAAGTTTGACTACCCATCACAACCCCTAATTATTTACATGTGCACAACATATGAATAGTCAGTTTTTACAACATGGGATATACTATCAAGCACATAAAAAGTTGATTTAGACTATAACCATGAGTAACAATTAACCACAAAACCTACGTTATTACTTTACTCTCTTCCATGTATGATATCATATATTTGGGTTCTATAACAAACCATTGAATACGTAAGAACACTAAACTATATAAGTTTTTTTAATAACTATCTATTCAAAAGATTTACAACAAATTCATAACTTTTTATAGGTTATGATATTACTCGTACCCTAAGCCGTTAGAGTGTGATACGCAAGACAACAAAGAGCCAATTGGCTGGAAGATGCATTAATTCTAGTGTAGTTAATCAAATAAGCGAAAGAAAGGTGACATACAAAGAAAGAACATACCATGTAGAAGGATTTGAAGAGACATTTCCTGAAACATAACAGGTAATATGTGAAAATGATATGATACGTGAAAGAGAGCATGTTGCATTTGGGATCGAAAGCGGTTGGATAACCGAATAAAAGGTGATATCCCTCCATATTGTCAAGTTAAACATGGCTATAATTAACGATGATTTATTTCTAACATAACTATAGGGTAACTAGTTTTGTGATCCAGTTAAGCACCAGAAAAGTTAAGTACCAGACAAAAATACAATTTATAACCATCTTCATTACTCCGTGTGCATAAAAAATCGTCATACTACTTATTTATATCTTTGTAAATTTATAAATTACTTAAAGTCTTAAATTATAAAGTACATATCTATTAATGCTAAACATGTAACAAATTTGTGATATATAATCTAATATACATTTGTATCTTTCTAGATTCTAGTATATCTTAAACACAACTTCATGACCAATTAATATGAAGAAATAACGCCAAGACTTAACCAGCCAAATTGATGAAAAAGTTGAAATAATCGTCTCCATATGTGAACGAGATTGGTAGAGGAAGGTTCCTCATGAACTGATGTAGAGAATAAACAAAGCAATAAATAAAGCAATACGTGGAAGATCACGAAGTCAACCCAAAGCGAAACCATGCACTAGTTAGCCGGTATTAAACCACTTGGTGATAAAAGAACCACTACACCTTTTTAAGTAGGGTATATGCGCACACGGGTTTTTGTTAAAGCAACTTACACAACCATCCAGGGACGGCTTAACTATTTTTGAGGCCTAAAGCGAACAAAAAAGTTGAGGCCTTTTTTGTATAAATTATTTTTGAAGTGTAATAAAAAATTTCAATTTCAATTTTTCATACAAACAAACGTTATTTAAAGTAACTTATCAACACGGATATCTATTATCTCTAAATGTATTATTAAACAAAATATTTAGTTTTCAACAGTAATATTAAGTTGGTTATAACTTTAACCACGCTGATTTACCTAGTTTATTTTTTTATCTAAAGTTTAATATATATATATATATATATATATATAATTACAGTTTGAGTTGTATTTTATATAATATATTTTTCGATCTCTAAATACAAATAAAAGAAAATTTTCAATCTAGAATAAATATAATTTTTAAAACGATAACATTAAACATGTATGTCAAGAGAAAATTATAGTAATATCAAATACATCATTTTTTGTGGCATTGATCATATATTTAGTAAGCAACTAAAACCCACTATTTCATCTAAAAATATAAAAATATAATACTTTAAATATGAAAAAATAATGAAACAAAATCTTTATGAGCATGCACTTCCTATTTGTTTTTCACTAAAAAGTAAATTCCAATTAATGATGTTAGCACCTATTTTATCTTATTTAAAAATTATTTTCTCCAACACTTGAACACCACATTTTACATTAACACAAAAAACAAAGCACATCCATAAAATTATTCTGAGTATTCTCTTTTAAAAAAAATTCTCTTCTTTCTCTACCATCATGAATATTACACTATTAAAGATATATTTAGCTTTAAAATATGTTATAATAACATTCTAAAATTGGAGGCCTTTAAAGTATGGTGGCCTAAAGCCATTGCTTCACTGGTTATAAGCTAGAACCGCCTCTGCAACCATCTAATCGATCTACTGCTAATCTATGTTATATATAATTTAATTTGTATCAATCTTTTATAAACAGAGCTCGAACTCTTGACCTTCAAGAGAGCATCACCGCTTTAACTGGTTGGAACTAACACGGTTTACTTTCGCAGATGGATTTGAAATGAAATGACAACCACTAAGCAATTATCTTCAAGTCTTCATGCCCAATGCTAGTCATGAGTCACACATAAACCTTTCTATTTGTTGAACAGGTGTACTAGTTTGTATTATTGTATACATAGAAAGCTGCAAGTGGAATATTGGACCATTTAAGAGGTTCTTTTGCTTGTCTTTTGCACAACAAGTTGGTCACATTAGGTTAAATAACACCAATTATTATCTTTAACAATCACATTAGTATCTTTTTCAAACTACAAAGAAAATATCCACTTTTTCTCTTCTACTTTGAGTAGGTTTAGTCTCACTTTTCAACTTTAAACATACCGATAAAATACTTAGCATGCATTCAAATTAAATTATGTTGTTGCTACTTATAAAAATATAATCGAAAAATTCAAAAATATTAACAAGAATGTATATATAGAATCTTTTATCAAAACAACATACTAGAAATCATAGGCTATCTAATCGTAACAAAGATCAAAGATCATTTTTTATATTGGGAATGAAGCATCAGAACTAATGATGCATCTATTGGTGGTTTGCAGTCATAATTAGCATTCATAATCATAGTAAGACACATTAGTGAAAAACTAATCATCAGAAACATTCTTTTTAAATAACTTAGTTACTACTGAAAACCCATTACCACTGAATCGTTATTAATATGTTGTTTAGTTACTACGAATCTCCTCGTCAGCAGTAACTAGTTGCACTTGTCACTAAAGGACTAATTAGTTCCAATTGACCACATTTACCATTGATGAGTGACCAGCAAACAAGACAACCAAGTAGTAGAAAGTGCAAACAAAAATACATGACAACCTATTGATCAACTGTTAAATAACTGTAGATACTTGCAAAAACATATGTTTATAGAATAGCAACTACCGCTAATAATCATTTACTTGTGTTCATTTTCATGTAACTTTTCATCGGTTATTCAAATCCAAATAGTAACTAAAAGATTTTCCCACCTTGGACCCCAACTTAGGGCATTGCCCTAGATCCGTAGTCCCCTTAACCCACGCCAATTGGGTTATTCCCCTTTGAACACCTTGGTTTGTTATAATCATCTCAAACAAATGTTTACTTCAATTCTCACCCTTTAATTTGTATTGATGTATACCGTAAATTCACTTATAAATAAATCCAGTTATACAAAACTGACGCTAATGACACTGAAATCACTAGTAGTCTTGAGATGCATAGCTATTGATTACAACTTTTTTTCTAATCAGAATCCCAACTTTTTACAAACAAGTGAAATATATAAATTCCTGTACGACTACTCTGCAACTTGAGCATAAAAGATAGATATACATTTTGCTTTTTTATCATTGAGAATTCTTTTGTTCAAAAAGCATTGTTTTATCATTATATGTGTAACGATAGTTTATGTCAAGAAAAATAGCTAGTTTTATAGATTTAGGATCAAAAGGAAGGAGAGAAACTATAGTAGAAATTAATCCAAAGATTTTCATGTTCCCAAAGATGTTTACTATTGAGATTATCTTAAAAATTGTAACAGAGTTCAAATTATTCTTCAAACGCTTATATATTCTAGAAGGAAGAACTCAGGGAATGGAAGAACCACCCATGACCCACCTTATGTCTGAAGAGTTTTTAGCAAAAAAAGTAGAACTTGATAACCACCCAAGAATCTTCCTTTAATAGAAGAGTATATTAACTTCAAAATTCTTCATACTTAATTCATTAAACATCGTTAATAAATTATAAAGGTCACCTTATAGAATATATATATATATATATATATATATATATATATATTTATATATATATACACACATATATATAGAAGAGAGATCAAATGAAAACCAGCTTTATAATTTTTTTAACCCAAATTAGTTCTCAATAAACATCTCATAATATCAGGGTGTTTTGGTAATTGTACATACAATCTAATTAGTTTTGATCTTATATCTAATTAATATTCAAATGGTGCTTTATAATTGAAAAACATAAAAACCAAGATCAACCAATCATAAATGTTTAATACTATTTCCTTTTTATTTAATTTAAAGGGTGTTTTGATAATTGTACATACAATCTAATTTTGGTATTATCAAAAATATTGACTAAATCCCCACTCCCCTTTTTTTCTCATTGCAATTTTAAATTAGTTTTGATCTTATATCTAATCAACATTCACGTAAATTCAATCAATTCTTAATCTGAATCTTTATTTATAATACGGAAATCATACATATACATATACATAATCAATAAATTGAATTAATCTTTGGTACAATAACCTTTCTAATACGTATGCGTAAACTACATAATGTTCTTTATTGTAATTACTACCTACATATGGCATTAACAAACAAATCATGTTACTACCTTCATGTTATTTCTTACACATATGGACCATACATGTACGTACAAAGCCATGTTCTGTTCCTAAGAAAGCAGAAACATCGAATAAAATCTGCACCATATGCATACATGTATGTACCAAACCTTGTACGTCTAACTTATAAAATCGTTTCGCACTATTAAACGAACAAAGGCTACATATATACTTACATATAAAGGCCACACGTATACGTACCACATAATCCATTTTATAGTCACCAACTAAATTAACAATCACCCTCAATGTACATCTATGCTAAACCGAAGTCATCTTCAACCATTATTAAATCAATAAAAAATTCATGTTTACCACACTTTATTCACAAATATGAAAGCATACATCTTGATTTCAAATTCAAAGCAATCAACACTCGCCAATCTGACGACCTGCAGCTAGAATAAAATTAACAAATACATATACGTACATGTACTATAGAAATTGCTACATATATAAACTCTCTTTGGTACATATATGTAACTTTGTTGGTAATAACTATGTAACTCCATTATTACATACATGTACAACAGAAATTGTTGTTGCCATTAAAAATCATCGAACATCTCATGTTATCAGAATTTGACAATTTTATATACAATAAAATAATATATAATGAGGTACAATAATTTTAGTTTAAATTAATATATACCAGAGAGAGTGAAAAATCATTTATGGTTTCCTTTTTTATAAGCATGGTTTCAAAAATAAAAAAATAGTCTTTACCTATTCTACCCCTTGCCATTAATACTTATCATATTTAATTAACAAATAATTATAAAATAACACTACTCATTAAAAACCATTGATCTAAATAATCAATGGCTTAGTTTGATTTACAAGGTTTTTATTTATAACTAAGTTTTTATTGGATCATCCCCATATATATATATATATACACACACACACACACCTCAAAATCCACTAACAGGGTTTTACCGTCAGGCGTATGACACACCAGGATCTCCGATAGCACCAGTTACACCAGACACGATAATTATAAAACATCACATTAAGTAATCAGACATTTAAACCAACCATAAATGTTTCATGCTTGCGGAAGCGATTTAAAACATAAGTTAACAGTAAAGTGTATCAACATGCGTTTAAATCATAAAAGTCAATAACGTTTAACAAAATAAAATGATTGAGTTATGATGTATGCCATGAATGTATCTTAGCTGGATCCTAACCATGTGCGTTCCTTTGACCTGAGAAAACATGCTAAAATGTGTCAGCATAAAGTTAGTGAGTCCACAGTTTTAAACGACAAATAATATGTCAGGTGGCGTTTCATATGGTTTAGTATATAAAGCATATCGATAGGTAGCTAGCTTATAAACAAGTTAATTAGTATTTTAAACTGAAGCTGACTGTGTGTGTTTAGTGCCTTTCCACCACATCTATCACAGACCGTGGCAATCGTTAGGTCAATTACGCACCTGTTTGACCTCCAACCAAGCTAGCACGACTAGCTCGGGCGGGGTTTGTCAAACCCAGTAGTACTACTCAGAATTACCTCGCTAATCCCACTACTAATGGTTTGATACTGTAAGGACTTTTAAATGTGTCTACACTAACATAACAGACGATATCAATATTACTGGCAACCATAATAAAAATAGTGTTTGCATGTTTTCTCCCCCAAAAAGGAAAGAATATAAAACGGGGCTATGAAAACTCACCTCGAATGGAGAGTATGTCACATCACGGCAGAAGCGTGAAGCGATATTTTTGGATGTGACTTGTTTGTTCAGAACACAATTGGTTACAAGCAATTAAATCACAACAACATGAAACATAAAGCACATAACTCATATATATATTGAAATATTGGAATTACATCATTACATATAACTTTCAAAATTTGATATAATTCCTTATTACAACATTTTATCTAGCTAACATCTTCAGGTACGGTGAAAGTGCGCATCCATTACCACACGTCATCATAGATGTTAACTGTTAAGCTTACACAAACTCATCCTACCACTTCCCCACATCCATTGTAGACGTCAAAGGAAAAGTCAATATTATTAGTCATTTTTACCTGAAAAAGCATACTCAAATAGTCAACATAAAGTTGGTGAGATCATAGACAAAACATTTTATTGATGCACCAATTACAACCAAACCTGCTCACACACATAATCATACTGTCACGAAATAATTCACAAGATCAGATAATATTACATCTCAACCCTCATTCGGTTAGGTGCAGGAAAATAGCATCACAACACTCATCATGTTGGTGTAAATATTCTCTTAAGTAGCGCTATTAATATTATCAGACGGTTCCTCATTCGAATTAATAGTTGTATCACAAATGACAGTAAGTCTCAAAATATTATCAAAAATAATGCATCAACATAACCAGTATGCTTTTTCCCCCAAAACACTTTACAAATACCAAAAGATCAAAATGAGACTATGAGTCTCACCGTGTCTCCAAATAGTAACCTATAAAATAATTTATAAGTTAGACAAAAAAATTTCTTTAAAATTTTTAAAACTTCAGATATAACTAGTTCCTGAAATTTTAGCCGTAAGATAACCAAATAATGTCATCACAAAATTTCCAATTTTTATTCTATTACACATAAATTGTTATAATTGTCCCAAAGCCTCCATAAATCACCAAAAATAGCTACTATTACTAAAAAATTACCAAGAATTTACAGAACATTATCTCAAAAGTTTATATTATCCCAAAAAATTTATGGTGTCCAATTCACAACATATTGTTTCCTGTAAATTATATAATATTTCCAAAATAAATAAAATACCAAACAATTCCTGGAGATTTTATGCCCCAAGAGGGTCATTCTGTGATTTTTCCAGAATTTGTCCCGAATTATTTGTATTTTTGAGTATTTCCTTGATTTTAAATAATTTATATAAATAATTTTGTTTAGTATATTTTGACTAGAATTTGCAGAAAGATAAGTAATTATTTCTAGAGATTTTTCCAATTTTTATTCCCACAATCGCATTTTATTAGTATTTTTACATAATTTCTTTAATATTTCAAGATTAATTCTCATTAAATTAAAAATATATCTTTTTGTCAAGTTTTCTGATTTTATCACTGGTTCTTGATAGATATTAAGGTCTCAAAATTTATTAAGATTAGTTTTGGTACATATACATATACCAAAAGAAATTATATGTGTTTATAACATATATGTAAATTTTGGCATCATAAATATTTAAAAAGATTTTTTTTACCTTTGTAATGAGAGAGGATGGTGTCTTGGATGCTTGTCTTGCTCGTACTACCGAGAGGTGGAGAGAACAAATCCGGTGATGGATGTTGGTGGTGGTGTTTGGCTACGGTGATAGTGGTCTTGGTGATGATTGTGCTACGGGTGATGGTGGTGTTAGTGGTGGTTGTGCTACGGGTGATGGTGGAGATGGTTGTAGTGTGTGGTTGTTGTTGGTTGTATGAGATGTAGTAGTGATCGCGGGTGGGGTGATGGTTATGCACAAGATATAGGAACAAAGGTGATGGTGAAAAGAGGTCCGAGATTTTTAGAGAAGCAAAAGGGATGATTTGTTTTGTGTTTGCAAATGTCGAGTATGTGGGTGTATAAGGGCCTTCGGCTGACCGCCCATATATGCTAATCATGAGGCCTACACTATAGTTTTGATGAGTCACCTATCCTAGCTTTACTAGGTGTCAAATATAGATATTCATGGTGATAGGTGGCGGTTTAGAGGGAGGTATGGTGGGATGCAAAGGTGGTCGATGGTTGTCCTAGAATTTGCCACATTCATTTTGGTAATTATGATGTCTTGGTGACTAAGACTAGGAATGGAAGGTGGCGGTTTGAGCATGCTAAGTAACCGAGGGGTTTGGGAGGATGGTTTGGTGTTTTTAGTTTAGTGTTAAAATTAGTGTTTTGAGGGTTTGATTTGGTTGTGTTTGTTTTGGGTTTTGATCCACTTAATTTATATATAAATGCATTTATAGATGTATATTCATACATGCATAAGTAAACTTTAGCAAGCATGCATCCATGCTTGCTTATAATACCCATAATATAGATAAATATAAGTCTAACTTATATATATATACATATATGTAGAGTATATATCATAAGTAAAATATATATAAACATGCATGCTTAATTTTCATGTATATACATGCATGCACACGTAAATAATCCTAATATATATGCATGCATG
>BJCO01639990.1:0-15717 GCA_018326465.1 Flaveria floridana | reverse complement strand
TGACAATAATGGCCTGTTTGGGTACGACAGTAAGGCCTGGATGGGCGTGTCGGTAAAGTCCTGTGTTTATCATAGGCACCGATAGTGACAGAGAATTGACCGATAAAGAAGAGTAATAATTAACAAGAAATGATAAAGTATCGATAAAGTGATAGCCCGTGTGTATTGATGTTCTGATAGATGGTAATTATTTTCAACTGTTAAAGCTAATACCTTTTACAAAAGTTATTTAACAAAGTAAACCTAGAATTCACTCAGCAAAGCTGACTTTTATATGCATATCAGTTGACAGGTGAGCGTTAGGGCTTAAGGGATGGGAGCATGGATCTGAAGCTTCTTGGCATTTAAAGACTGGCATCCCTGATGAAGAGGAATTTAATAAGACTTTAAGGAGTTTTTGATGTTTAAAGACAATGTTTATATTTTAATTTAACTACGTTGTAATGAATTGAAATTTCTGTATTTTTCCGCTGCAATTTATATATATACGTATATAAGTAAATGATTGCCTTAAATCTATGCTTTTGCTGTGAATGACCAACTGCGAGGTTTCCGACGATCCGGGGCCTTACAAAAAATCTTATTTCTTTAAATTTTTCAGCATCTATATTTGTAAGGCCCCGTTCCCGAGAACCTCACATTTACTCATTCATCACACATAAACCATACATTTATTTAAAAGAACGTAGCGGAAATTAATTAAAACCATTTCATATATTAATGAACACTTTGGCAAAATAATACATTGTAGTTAACTGTTACGAAATATCATAATTTGCATTACATCACAAAAACATCATTGTCATAGAAATGGAAGCCATCCCAAAAATGCCAAGTAGCTGTCCCGTGCCATCCTCAGCAACAATCACCTGCCAACTGAAAAATACATAAAAGTCAGCGTTGCTGAGTGAGTTCTAGTTTTATATATAAAATACTTCAGTTATCATTCAAACCATTCTTTACTTTCATATGTGTCACACATCATACGTACAGATAGATAATCTTATTATTATCTTCATCATCGTTCATTAACTTTCGTTCATTCATCACCGTACGTCAGCATTATCATTCGTTATCTTCCTTACCGTATTTTACGTACATTCACCTTTATCTTCCTCACATTTCGGGCCAATGCCATGGGCTATACCCCACCGTCATGCATAAAGCGGGTACTGGGCCGATGTCTATAAATAGACTCCTATACATTGTGCCCGGTGGCCGGACCACAGTACCGGGGTAACTTCATTCGGACCAATGGCATATGATATACCCCACCATCATGCATAAAGCGGGTACTGGGCCGAAGTCTATAAATAGACTCCCATACATTGTGCCCGGTGGCCTGACCACAGTACCGAGGTAAGCGGCAAGATCCCATACGTATGGTCAATCACAAGGATTAGAACCCAGTGTGCATCCTTCCGGGGTAGCTAACCCACACACAGTTGACCTAACACCCTTCATTGGGTGTGAACCTCCATACATTGCTTGCAAGACTTTGCTTACATTCGTTCGTTCATTAATGCATGCATTCATTCTTTCTTTATGCTTCTCATATCATTAATAGTAACTTCCTCTTCATGTTACATAATACTTCACATTCATCTCATACTCATAATATGTAGGTCATGGAATAATACATAATAAGGAGCATAAGAAAACACATCATACATAAGCATAACATCATCATACATCATCACACATCACCATAAACATCATGCATCATCCATTCCCATACACATACCTAACAAGTCATCATAGAACATAACCGACCCTCCGTGGGACAACGGGGGTTCAGGGGCGGCAGCCCCTGACAGCGGGGTTCTAGGGGCGGCAGCCCCTAGTGGGGTCCAAGTAGCAACGCCCCTGGCTGGAGCCATGCTGCCAGGTCAGTGTGAAAATTTTTTATTTTAACGCATTCATATAGCACATTTTGTTATAGAAAAATCGATCTTCCTATTAAAACCTCTTAAAAATATTTCTAAGTTTTTAGGCGCATGGGCACCATGCAGGCGCATGGGCACCATGCAGGCGCATGGGCACCATGCAGGCGCATGGGCACCATGCAGGCGCATGGGCACCATGCAGGCTCATGGGCACCATGCAGGCGCATGGGCACCATGCAGGCGCATGGGCACTATGCAGGCGCTTAGCCTTCTAGGCGCATGGGAACACTTAGGCGCATGGGAAGGTTCTGGGCGCATGGGCACTATTCAGGCTCTTGGGCCTAACACTTAGTCATTCTGGGCAAATTTCCATACGTTTGGTTACTATTCAGGCGCATGGGCCCTGACTTGGGCGCATGGACACTTGGCGGTTGGGCACTATTTAGACGTTTAGGTTTCTGGGTGGTTGGGAACACTTAGGAAATTTGACCGTTGGACGCATGGGCCACTGTATAGGTGCATAGGCAACCAACTTACACATATTCAACATAAATCAGTCCCAATCCAACATATATCATGATCTACACTTAACACTAACATTCTAAGCCACAGAAGCACATTCGTAACATGATTATAACATTATAACTACCCAAATCATACCCCCCCGTGAACACATACAAATACACATACGGGTATGAATACCCATTTTATAAAAATATTCATACACGCATTTCCAGCAATCAGTTAAAACATGTAAAAAGGGTGTTCTAGAACTCACATTTGTCAAACTTTTGGGTAGACTTCTTCCAACCCGTTGGTTATGAGCTCAAGCACCTAAAACCCACCAAAACACACACACAAACATACATACACACACATAAGCATATAACCGAGGCATAGGCTAACCAAGAACAACTTAAAACTAAGAATTATTACCTTGAATTCGAACTCTTCTACTTCTTCTCTCTAGAAACTGAATTCTTTGCTCTTTCTCTCTCTAAAACCGAATGAAAAAGGTGATGTGCAAGGTGTATGGGCAGCCATACTCCTTTTATACAAAATATAATATATTATTTTGTACTTTTGATACATTTAACCCCTCAACTTGGGTTAAATTCTATTTTTCACTTTTATTCTTCTTTTTACAACTTCTTAAAAGACGCGAGTGTTACAATATTAATAATCAAATCAAAATTTTTAAACAGTAGCTATGGTTGTCCTAAAATTATCAAATTTTGCAAGCTTTAACTTTACAAAAATCTAAATTGTTTCATAAAAATTTCAGTAAGTATCTTATTACAGGTGATTTACTAGAATTTTTACAATTTTTAATATAAAATGGAGAAATAGCTATATATCTCTAAAAATTCCAAAATTTAAACACGTAGTTCCCTTCTTAAGATCATAATTTATGTAAATTTTCCACGAGTTATTCTACTATTTTACTATTACTTTCCATTTTCTTCTTATCAAATGTTTTAAAATATGAAACTTAGTCATACATATGAATTAATTCATGAAATTTATTCTGAGTTTCCCATAAAACATAAGGGTTATTGTACAAATTTGCTAGATTTTTATTGAGTCCATATTTTTTGTTTGGAAATTTTCTTCTATTTCCTTGGATTAATCATATAAATTAATATATTCAATATAATTATCCCATAATTTATAGATTTTTACTTCTAATATTTCCTAACAAGTTCCTAAATTTTATTCCCATAATCACAGTTGATTAAGTATTTAACCTAATTAATGAGTATCACATGTTTCAACCCATTAATTCTTGTATTTTTGTTTACATCCTTGGTTTTTATAGAATTTTCAAGTTTTCTATTTTTGAACCTCTTTTCATTACTGATTTTTGATAGAAACCAAGAGTTCATAAGGTTTGTGTGAATAATCAGGGTGATTTAACTTAAAGGGTTGATTATATGTGTTAGTTTAACACATATACAACTTTTTAAACTTGTTAGTTTATAGATATGAGAATCAAACCTTGTTTGATGATGAAGAAAACTTAGGAAGTTACTAGCTTGATCCTTGAAAGCTCACCTGATGAGATGATTCTTGAATCTTGGAAGGTTGATCATAACTAGTTGAAGAAATCTGAGTGTTATGATGTTCTTGATGGTGATAATTGGTTGGTGTTGGAGCAATAGATGATGTGAGAACCAAGAGCAAGATGGTGATGGTGGGGGTGATTTGAGAACTGAGAGGGACAAAGAGAGTCGAGAGAATGATGTTTGCAGTTGTGGTGGTTTAGGGTTGTGTTAGTTCCATCGGCCGAAGGCTTCAAGAAAGTAGGGTTCATAATCATTATTAGGTCTTAACTAATTAGGTTGATGAGATGGTGGTTGTAGGGGTGATTAGTCGGCCCTCTTAGGTGATAGGTGGCAAACTTAGATAGTGCTTAGTGTAATGGTTGTGCTAGGTGTCGATCAAGGGAGCTAATGACACACTTAGTCATTAAGCTAGGGTTAGTTACTTAGTTTAGTTCTTAATTAATGTTAGTGGAAGTCCTAATGAGCCGATATCTTGTTAAGGTTGGGTTAATGTTTAGATGTTTAAGATTGGTTTAATTTTACTTTTGACATAAAGTTTATAGATGTTTAAGATTGATTAGAAATTAAGTTTTAAGTCTTAATATATTACGTACAACTAAAGCATCTAACATTCAGGTACTAATTACATAATCCTAAGATTTGATAATCACAAGATTCATATATATGTACATGTAAACACTTATGCATGCATGCGTGCATGCTCACGTACTACCATACAAAATATGAGAAAATCATATAAGGTTAATCACATAAAATCACTTAATAAATTATAATAAAGTATATATCTACTATTCATTTAAGGTAATTTTAAAAATGTTTGTTTTACCTAACCTTGGATTTTACGGTTGTCACATATGGCATAGGAAATTGAAGCATACAAATTTCAAAAACATGAACTAGTTGGTCAAAGAAAACATGTTTTTGGTTTACCTCAAAAACAAATTTATTACATTGATCATAATTCAGCATGCATCAAAGAAAAACAACATAAATCTTCTCACATGCCTAAAATTATGAATTCAAACAATAACCCATTGAAGTTAATACATATAGATCTTTTTAGCCTAACTAACATCATGAGTATAGGTAAAAAGCAATATCTTTTAGTAATCATTGATGACTATTTAAAGTATAAATGGGCTTTCTTTTTTACTTCATAAAAATGAATCAACACAAATCATCAAAGATTTTATCACTAAAATTGTAAATAAATTTAATTCTAAAGCAAAATCAATTCGAATATTAATAATAATAAATTCAAATATGATGATCTACATTCTTTTGCACTGACAAAGGTAATGCTTATTAATTTAGCGAAAATAGAACTTCCAAAATGAAGTAGATAGAAGAAGGAACTAAACACTAGTTGAAGCAGCAAAGACCATGCGAGCTGATGCTAAACAACTAATCATCTTCTGGGTAGAAGTAGTAAATAGAGCGTGTTATGTTAAAACAAAATGCTACTAGTCAAAGAGAAGAACATAATTGCATAGGAACTTCTATTTTATCAAAAACCATTTATTGGGTTTTTCAAAGCATTTGGTTGTCTTGTTTTAATATTAAACACACATGATCATTTAGAAAAATTTTCACCTAAATCAAATGAAGTATTTATTGTTGGATGCTAATTACTCTCTAAGGCTTTTAGAGTATTTTATCAAGACTAAATATAATTTATGAATAAATAAATGTTGAATTTATGAGCATTCTTTTCCTAAAAGATCAAATAGTACTGATTGGTTGTTTGATATTGACTCTTTAACAAAATCACTTAATCAAACTATTTTATACAATTCAGGTACAAGTTAGTGAAGTGGATCTAATGGTTCAAATGTAGTCGAGAAAGATGATTTTCCTATGATTCCACCATCTTCTTCTCCCCAACAAGCTTCAAGTCTTTTGTTGACCGTTGATCATCCTAGACATACAATAGTTGAAAGTACATCAATAGAGACTGACCCAAGAAATGTGAAGACCACTTTGCCTTAGTTATCTCTTGAAGTTCAACAAAATGCACATGTTTAATGTCTACTGATCACGGGGTGAATATAAAAGAAAAAACATATCAAAGTGTTTCTGATTTTGATGTTTAACATCAGAAGCATTTGATTATTTTCGTGATACACTTATAGTGTTAGAGATACATAGAAATTAACTAGTGTTTAAGATTATTAGTGATTAGAGCAAACGAGTGACAAGGAGAAACTCTAGCATATCTAACATTTGTCGGTTCTCTTGCTTCCTATGTCAAACTATTTACAAGAATATAAAAGAGGCTCTTCAAGGTAATAACTGAATTGAAGCTATGTAGAAAGAGTTACCTCAATTAAAAAAAATAAGAAGTATGGTAACTAGTAATCTTTCTAAAAGACACTACCCTATTAGCACAAGATGGTTGTACCGAAACAAGACTCATGATAGAGGGATAATGATAAAAAAAAATAATGCACGCTTAATTGCTCATGGTTACACATAGAGGAAGGAATCGATTATGATTAGGTATTTGCACCTGGATGTAGACTTGAAGCTATCATACTATTCCCTGCACACTCTACAACCGTGAAGTTCACTGTCTATTAGATGGATGTTAAATGTTTCTTCTTGTATGGAAAAACTACCAAAGAAGTCTATGTCAGTAAATCACGGGCTTTTAAGACCCAAATTTCCCTCGTAATGTATACAAGTTTTATAAAGCTCTGTATTGTCAATATCAAGCTCCTCGAAAGAGGTGTGAGACATTATCATCATTTCCTCTTCAAGATCGGTAGGGATGCGAAAAGATTGATCAGACTCTATTTCATAAGAAGAAAGGGCATGAACTATTACTAGTCAATATTTATGTGAATGATATTATTTTTAGCTCAATAAACAATCTTTTATTTAAAGAATTTGAAGAGCTGATGCATTCAAAATTTTAGATAAGTGCCATGGGTGAACTCATAATTTTTAGGATTGTACATGAAGAAAACAACTGATAGAGTTTTCATCAACTAGTTGAAACACGTTGATTCCATCTTGAATAAATTCCATCTTGCAGACTATTAGTCAACCAGACTTCCAATAGATTTAAAACTAAAGATAGGACCCGATCCGAATGGTAAATAAATGGATAAAACACATTACTATTCAATGAATGCTTCTCTCATGTATCTTACTAAGAGTAAACCTGATATCAAGTTTGGAGTTTGTTTGTGTGCAAGATATCAAGTAGACGCAAAGGAATCTCATGTCAACGTTCTCAAACACATCTTTGAATATCTAAAAAGGAAACTAGTTCTTGGTTTATGGTATCCTAAAGAAGGTGACTGCAACCTGTATGCATATACTAACAGTGACTATGGAGGTTGCTACTTTAATTGGAAGTCCACATCTGGTGGTTGCCAATTTCTTTCGTCTCTTGGCATTGCATGAAACAAATAAGCGTGTCTGCCTCAATTGTAAAAGCTAAGTATATAACAACATCTGCTCGCAGTTTAGAAGCTATATGGATTCAGAATCAGATGCTTATGGGTTTCATTTCTTACACACACCAATTCTTATTAACAACATAAGTGCTATGTTTTTAACTAATATTCCTATACAATACTAAAAACAAAACATATTGAAATAACATATTACTTTTTTAGAGAGTGTGCTGAAAAGGGGTTAAACAAGTTGATTCAAGTGCGTACCAATAATCAACTTGCTGAATTATTTACTAAGGCATTTGAATCTGACATACTTGAATTCCTAGAAAAATCTATTGGCATGGTTAATTTTTAATAGAAAAACTACAATATAATAATTTGAATATGTTCTTAACATATCTTTTATCTTAAAAAATTTAAAATATCAAAAAGACAAAAAAACATATAAAATACAAAAAAAAATTACAAAAAGATATACCTATTTTGAATAAGAAAATATTTACCTTAAAATCAAATAAGAAATGATAGTATATTTCTTTTTATTCTTTAAAAATGCCTTTTACACATAATAAACACTAACATAACTTATATATTGTGTGGGTATTGTTTTTTTGGATTGAAAAGATACGTGCTTAAGTGATGAACTAAAGCTTATATTCAACAGTGACATTATCATATCAGAGTATGGGTAAGTATTTACATATTTAAGTGGGTGCATATGTAGTTTCCCTAACACATTAGGTAATGATATTTTATGAATTCTCATTCACATGTCTCTGTTTCTCTTTATTTTTATTAAGTAAGACCTGGAGTAATAGAGCATAAAGTGCTTATGCCAAGATTCAAAAGAAATCCCAATATGGATAAGATCCCAAAGTAGACGACATTAAAATAATCCTAAAGAGGATCACCTCACAAAGTTGAGAGCAAATGAATCCTAATGTGAATCACCAACAAATAATGGATCAAAGTAAAAGAATTGCAATGAGGATCAATCCCCTTAACATCAACAAAAATGAGAACTTGTAATTGAAATAATCTGGTCATGTAAGTTGTGATGAAGTTGTACCATGCATTTCATATGGGCGTTGGTCTTTCTATGCTTTTGATGTGAGGTACATAGTGGATATTTAATAAAATTAAAACATGATAAATGTCACAAAGTGTACAAAAGTGTGACACCCCACCCGAAATCCAGACGGACGTGCACACTTGATACGACTTACAGTGAAAGCAAACTGAGTTTCAATTACAAACTTACAACAATCTGAGTACAAAAACATTATTTAATTACAATATCAAACGACTATAAACTTCTACAGCTCTAGATTTCACTGTCTCGTCATTGTTCCTATAATAGTATCACTGATTACCTGTTATACATATACTTAAAAATATGTCAGCTAATGCTGATGAGCTCATGTTATATAGTTTATAAAATTAACTTTGACATGCATACAATATGGGTTGTGATATTTGTGTCCATAGGCACAGTGTCTTCCCTGCTTTTACCACAACCACTGACAGCGGGTTTATAATTTAGTGTTGGTGGTCATGCTATATAATTTACAAAATTAACTTTCACAATTTACTCTCAAAACGTTTATAATTTCAATTTTATTTCCCTATGCTTTTTATCTTTCGTAACTTTAGTGTTGGTGGTCGTTGCGGCAGTGTGACATTGTGTTATTAAATACTGTTTTACGCCTCCGTCGCAACACGGGAAACACAATTCTATTTTTTTTTTCAAATTATCAAATGTACTCTTCATATTATTGCGAAACATAACATATTGATTTACAAAAACTCATCTTTCCTACTGTTGAAAGAAAATCCATATGTACTCTATATATTTCCACCCTCTGATTTCATGACATTAACCGTCAAATCACCAGAGAACATCTCATCTTCCTTAAGAATAATATTTGCAATGGCAACAGAATCCATGGAAATTGACCCTGTTCCCACCGTAACAGACTCGTACTCTGTTTTCGAATCTTCATTTTCGTCGCTAATTTCGAAATTTGTTGCAGAATTCCGACCTGATTCACCACGATTATGCAAATTCTCCATCTGGGTATGATGTGAATTCGATCCAATCGTGGGCGAAAAGCCGTGATCATCTGAACTCAAAACTGCACTTAAAGCGTTCGACAAGATGCCAGCGCGACAAAGGGGGCAATTTGTATGTGAACTCAACCACGCATCAATACAAGGAATATGGAACGCATGGTTGCATTTTGGCAACAATCGTAAAGTCTCATTATCTTGAAACTCACTCAAACAAACAGAACAATCAGTGCCATCGACCAAGTTTTCATCTTTTTTGTACTTGAATACACTAATCGAATCGATCACGGAAGATGGGAGGCCAATTGTGTTGATGTACCAAATGGGATGATCAACTTCAACCCCATGATCTTCATCGGGAAAGTCTTCAGCTTCGCCGGAGATTTGCGTGGCTGGGGGCCGCCGGAAACGTGTAGAGCATCTTACCATGATAAGATAGTAGCTGAAAAAGAGGAATACACTTCCAAGCAACGTTACCATGATTATAACGTAAGGTGACATATGGGCGGTGCCGGTGGTTGTGGCGGTGGCGATGGTGGTGTTCTCCGGTAGCGGCGGAGGCTCCGGCGGCCAGTAGAATTCAGGGTAGCTGCAGTTGTATGTGCAAGTTGGACTGCAGTCGGAACATGGTGAATATTGGTCGGAATCTTGTTGTTGAGCAAGTTTCCGGTGGCTTATTGGCATTTGGAGATGGTGGTGGGTGAAAAGGGTTGTGGGGAGGATGAAATTGAAAGGATTTTAGGTGGGTTAATTGGTGAGGAGGGTTAATCATACATCATAGTTTGTGGTGGTGTTGGTGGTGGGTTATTGTCACTTAATTATTCCTCTTTGGAGTATATACGATATATGCATGCATGTATGTACAACTATATGAGGAG
This sequence comes from Flaveria floridana, assembly GCA_018326465.1. Taxonomy (NCBI): domain Eukaryota; kingdom Viridiplantae; phylum Streptophyta; class Magnoliopsida; order Asterales; family Asteraceae; genus Flaveria; species Flaveria floridana. Next base: position 5,410 of record BJCO01639990.1, on the reverse strand, counting down.
TGTATACGAAACTAAGAAGATAGTCAGACTTTTAGATGTCATATCTAACCATTTAAGAAGCAAGTCATGTTCGTGGTAACCTTTTTAACCCGTTTAGTCAAGTAAGTTGATGTGTTAACCTTTGTACAGCAAGTATAACACATCTATTACACATTGGTTACAACCTGACTTCCCGTTACAACTTGATTACAACATATTTTAATCCTAAAACTAGACTGATAAGATGGTTTAGAAGTATTGATGAAAAAATGTTCTCTGAAAGAGAAATTTGTCTCTAAAAACAAACTTTAGATATATGAAAACATCTTTGAGAGATTGCTGCTAAACTAATCATCAAAAACATATTCGTATATGAACTTTTAAGACGTAGACCTGTCGGTTAGCTGAAGAACGAAAACCCAATTCAAGAGCTGATGCGGCAAAAGACCAATGATGTAGCCCATCGGAAAAAGATTATGCAGGTTGGCAAAAAGTTGTTGCAACATGAATGCTCAGAAAGAAAATGGGTTGCCCGCTCCAACTGTCAAAGTGGATTCGTTAATATAAACTAGAACTCAAGAGAGAAACAATTATCAATCGAAGTCATTCACAATTCTCTTTTTTAGAACTTTAATTTCTATATTATTCGAGGGAGAGTGTCGTATCTTAATCGCACTTCATTAGGATGAAAACAAAGATGGTTTCAATTTTGATATTTGAATGCAAAAGTTATGGACTTTAATTTCTATAATTCTTAGTAAATCTTCTGCCTGATAGTCTTGATCTCTCTTTTCATACAAATCTCTATCATATATTGAGATTATTAGTCATCAAACTATCTTACCACGACCAAAAGTTGGTATCAAACCAAATGATCTATAATGTTGCTTTGTTTTTCTTTTTCTGAAATGAGTACTCAATTTTTCTAAAGTCCATAACTTTTGCATTTCTAAAGTCCATAACTTTTGCATTCAAATATCAAAATTGAAACCATCTTTGTTTTCATCCTTTGTTGCAATCTTTAACATAAACATGAAGAACTATGAACCATGAAAATTTGTAATTAACATTCGATTAATAATGTGTATAAATAAGTATAGATTTTAATGATGATTTTTAAACAATTTCAAAGAGTTAAGTTTATAAAATGATTACTAGTTCAACCAAACATTATAAAATAGACGAATAAACCTATCGTATACTAGTATAGTTTAGGTAAGAAGCCGATTATTGATGCATTTACATAGTGTTTTCTCATACTCAATTTTTATCATTGTTTAGTCATATAAAAAGGTGAGTGATAGGTATTTTAAACTAAGGGCGGCCCTTAGGGGTGCCGGGTGGGCGACTGTCATGGGCCCGATCTCCTTAAGGGGACGGAATTTATAAAAAAATGCCATATTACATATATGCATAGTTTTTTAAAATATAAACTATTAATAAATCCATTAACAAACCCAATAACATTATGATTAGCTCATTAAACTTTACCTTAGAATCCATTAACATTTTAAATTATTTAGCTTAATAACATTTACCCAATCTAAACCTAATTTAATTTAATAATACCTAAATTATATCATACAAAAGGCGAGTGATAGGTATTTTGTAAACTAGGGGCTGCCCCTGGGGGGCTGGGTGGGCGACCGCCCAAGGCCCCATCTCCTTAAGGGCTCTATATTTTTAAGAAATTTCATATTATATATATGTATAGTTATATAAAAAAAAACTATAAACTCCTGAAATGCGTTGAGGCGCAACAGTTGTAAGAGTAGATAGAATTGAGTATGACAAAACAAGAACGTCTGTGGTATCTTTGATTATCTATCGGAAAGAGTCGTAATCTTTTCTTTCTATCTATAAAGAAATTCTTTCTATTGATTCACGCGGTATTAATAAATACATTAACAAACCCAGTAACATTAGGATTATTTTAACCCATTACACTTTAGTTAAAAGCCCATTAATATTTTAAATAATTCAACCTAATTACATTTACTTAATCTAAGTCTAATTTAATTAATAATACCTAAATTATATAATAAAAAAACTATTCAATCAAACGAGAAAACACTAAAACCCTCCATCAAAACATTAGATAATAGATATCCATAACTCACTTTGCACTTCAATCGAAAACGGAGAAACCCAATCGTCCATTGAACATTTGATCAAAAACAATTAAAAAATAAATTCTTTAATTTGAAGATCCACTAAGGTATGATATGGCATATTGAATTCTTAATTCTTTTATTTTGATTCATTGAGTTTTGATCGTGAAACATACCCATTTTTTTTAAAGACACTTTAATAATTTATATCAGAGCTTTGGTCTCAGTTCACAACAAAAATTGTCACTCATAGTGGCATGTCATTTTCTTCACATATACAAAAGTATTATATGGAAAATAACGTTTTACAAACTTTTTCTATAACATGTATTATATTAAATATTAAACGAGAGTAGGGTTCATTCGTTAGTTCAGTCACGTCCATGAAACTTTAACCATTTATGGGTGTTTTTCCTGAAAACATTTAAAAATATTTTTATTAACTTTCGCTAAGTAAGTACAACTTGTTATTTTTCTTTTATTGTGATTTATCACCCAAAATCATTTTTATTTAATCCTCGTTATTTCTTGAAATTCAACACCAGAATTCCTTGTGGGTTTAATTTTAACCCTTGAGGATTAATAACTTCTCTTTTTATATATGTGGAGTTCAGCACTCGAACCCCTTGAGATTTCAAAACCCGAAATCCTTACATATATTTAACTTCTCTTTCTATATATGTGAAGTTCAACGCCCAAATCTCTTAGGATTTTAACACCCGAAATCCTTACATATATTAACCCCTTTTTTAATTTATCCAATACACGTATTTGGACCCGTAATCATATAAATCATTTTCCCCGTAATCATGTTTATTATAACAAATAAGCATATATCACATGCATTTAAACATGTTTTATCTCTAAAGAATTCATACAAACTTATAATAAATCTCCCTACTCTAATAAAAAGGTATTTAGGATGACACATGTCAACATCATATTGCTTCTCAATAATTTTTTCCCGCTTCTCTCTTCTATTTAATAATAACATTAATTACTAATAATATTATTTAATTTTTGTATTAATATAGTTTTATAATAACTTAAGCAAGAGATATTTTTACTACTGTTATTTCTAAGAATTTTTTTTCATAATTTAGAAAACATTTTAGAACATCAAACTTTTAAAAAAATATAAAATATTTTATAAATGGTGTTTTTAAAAAGTAACTTTTATAAACAAAAAAAATCAAAATTGAGAGTTATCGAAGAAAGTCTTTAAGTATCACATTTTTAACATGTTTGTTTTAAAATAAAAATTTTATTTTATTTATTATAAAAAAAGATTTTAATCATATCTAATATCGATTTATAATTAATAAATGTTTATTCTGTTTATTTTTTTTATTCAATCCGTGTAATACACGAGTTTAGTAAAGCAAGTAAAACATATAACAAGAAATTAAAGATGTAAAATAATCTATTTACGAGTTAGTGTTCTTACCTCTTTGTATTAGTGACTTGAGTCCACCAATTACTAGTCGCACCCGCTAATAACTGCTACTTCTAATGTACGGAATCACTACAATTAAACTTAGCCACCTTTCTTCCTGATTTGATGAGCTTCGTAACTTATATATGTATACATATATGGTTCATTAATGTCACCATACACATGTCAACCAATTTAATTTTTTTGTTAGCATGACTCATCAAAATATATGTAGATATGGCACTTTGATGTCATGCCTATCCATTACATTTTAATTGCATATCAATATATTTATTATATATATACACATAATCTATTATAAGTTCACGTATACTACAATATTTATTTTATTTATTATTATTTTTTTTTGAAACACACTTGCTCTATGTTTATTATTTTATTATTATTATTATTTGACAATAACAATACTAGTATAAACGTCCCATAATTCAATATTTAATCCGAAACTTACTTATTTTATAATATTCAAAATACGTGTCAAATATTATATTTATATCCATAACAAGGATGTTACAACTATCCCCCGCTTATTTAGGTTTCGTCCTCAAAACCTGTTTATACCTCGAATAATTCGGGTAGTACTTTTTCATTTCATATTCGGCTTCCCATGTGCTATCAGAATCACGCCGATGCTTCCAATGCACTTTCACTTGATTTATTTCTTTATTTCGCAGTTGCTTAACTTTTCGATCAAGAATCGCCACTAGCTTTTCTATGTAGTTAAGCGTTTCATCAATTTCTATTTCATTCAACGGCAAATATGTCGTTTCATCATCCAAACATTTTCGTAAATATGACACATGAAATGTGTTATGGTTTCCGTTTAATTCGTCAGGTAATTCCAAACGATACGTCACATGCCCCACACGAGCAATAATTTTAAACAGACCAATAAACCGTGGACTTACGAAAATGAATCGCACCTTTCCATAGGGAGACTTTCAACATAACATAATCTCCTACTTGAAATTCAATCGGGCGTCTTCGTTTATCAGCATACGACTTTTGTCAATCCTAAGCCGCTTTCAAATGCGCTTTGATTTGATCAATCTTTTCATTCGTTGCCTCCACCACTTCTTTATTAGCAATATATCCTCGAGCTTTTGAATCGGTCTCTCGCTTTACCCATCGGTCTGTGGGTGATATGCTGTGCTCATTAATAATTTTGGTGCCCATTCCTTCTTGAAATTTCCTCCAAAATCTTGAAGTTAAACGTGTGTCTCTATCTGATACAATCGACAATGGTACACCGTGCCTTGAGACCACCTCATTAACGTGCACTTCTGTCATTCGTTCAGACGAATAGTTTTCACGAATAGGTATAAAGTGAGCACTATTTGTCAAACGATCAACGATTGCCCATATCGCACCATATCCTTTGGCAGTTTTAGGAAGTTTCATCACCACATCCATCGTAATATGCTCCCACTTCCATAATGGAATTTCTAGTGGTTGCATTTTGCCATATGGCTTTTGGTGTTCAGCCTTGACTTGTAAGCAAGTCCAGCATTTTTCCACATATTTAGCGACCTCTCTTTTCATTCCAAGCCACCAGTACTCTTTTTTTTAATCGTTATACATCTTGGTTGCACCTGGAAGCATTGAGTAGTTCGACTTGTGCGCTTCATCAAGAATCATTGTTATAAAATTACAAGTTTGAGGGGTCCAAATTCATCCAAAACGAACTTTAATTCCTTTATTATTTTCTGCAGGAGCGATTATGGGTCACTCAACAGATGGTTTTTCTCTCCAACTCACCTTGAACAACGCTCAGCAAGAGTCTATAAAGAGTTGATCACAATATAACAAGTAATAAGCAGTAAATAAACACAAGATGTAAATTTTCAAGGTACTTTTATATATT